>JAQQSK010002796.1:0-86987 GCA_028658325.1 Potorous gilbertii | reverse complement strand
TGACGCCCTCTGGCTATAAAAAGTGTATAAAGACACTGAGGTGCAGATTTGATTTGGGGGCTTACTAATTGGAAGTGTCCAGATGAGGACCCTTTAAGGAGCCCCCGGCTTTGAAAACCCAGATGTCAGTGCTTCCCTCTCTGGCAATTATGGTCAGACAGTGGTCCATCTCTCTGTTGAATTCAGGCAGAGGAAGCCATGTCTGTTGACTTTTAATTTCTCTGTATTTTCTTTCAAGTTCAGGTTGTTGACTCCCCTGAACTAGGTAAATGATATATGTGCTTGATTAAAGGAATGACAGATGTGTTTGATTAAAGTGATTGTTAACCCATCAAAAGTTTTCTTTCCTTTTATGAATCCAGATCTAAGAACCCGTGATAGCAGCCTCCTTGTATATGTTAGGGTGCTTACTGATACAATAGTCCGACCTAGACTATTGCAATAGTCTTCTAATTGGTTTCCCTTCATAAAATCTCTCCTTACTTCAATCCAACCTCCACTCAGCTGCCAAAGTGATTTTCTTAAAGCATAGGTCTGACAATGTCCCCCCTCTACTCAGTAGCTCCCTATAACCTCCAGGACCAAAAATAAATTCATATTTCACATTTAAAACCCTTCACAAGCTGACCTCTTTCTATCTTTCTAGTTTTGTTTTTATATTTTCCTCCCCTCCACACACTCCATGATCCACCTACAGTGGATTTTTTGTGGCTGCTGAGTCATTTCAGTTGTGTCCAGCTCTTTGTGATTCCATGTGAAGTTTTCCTCTCAAAGACACTGGAGTGTCTTCCTTCTTCAGCTCATTTTACAGATGAGGAAACTGAGGCAAACAGTGGTAAGTAACTTGCCTAACATCACACAGCTAATATCTAAGGTCATATGAACTAATGAAAATGAATTTTTGTGACTATGCCAGAACTCTAACCACTATGCCACCTAGCTACTACTCCTCAAACATTCCATCTCTCAATTCCCTGGACAAGTCTTAATGGCTCCTCATTCGTGTTTAAAAGACTTTCCCTCCTTGTCTCAGATTCCTAACTTCCCTGACTTCTTTTAAGACACAAGTCTTTATATCCTGCCTTCTGCAGGAAACTTTTCTTGACTCTCCATCGGCAGTCTCTTCCCTCAAAAGACTACCATTCCATTTACACTTTATATATCTTGAATGTACACAGTTACTTGCATGTTGTCTCCCCTGTTAGAATGTGAGCTCCTATAGAAAAGGGACCTTGTTTTTTTTTTCTCCTCATTTTATCCCCTTAATTTAGCACAATGCCTGACACAAAGTACTTTAAAATGTATGCTTGTTGACTGACCAGACCATATCCATTAGTTCTCAATTTAATGTTTCCTTAAGGACATTATTTAGTTATCAGTTTGCCTGGATTTGAAATTTCTGCAAGTTTTTCTCTCTCCAGGAGTTGTTGTTAGGTTAAAGAGTTCATCTATTATTTTTCAGTGTTTAGTCAGTAGGCCATTTAAATAGACTCTAACTGACCAGATTAAAGAAAAATTTCTATCTAATAACCTACTTTTTAGGGCATCTATCAGATTGGGCATTATGGTGTACCATCTGTGTGTTTATATTCTTCCTTACAGACATAGTAATATATTTCCTGTACGCCATTTTAAAAAAATGTAACATCTCACCCTTCCATTCTACATTGGAAAAGCTCAGTCATTTAAATTTTTCATGGTGGTTAGTCTTGCAAAGTAGTGGCTAATTGGTTAGAGTTGGCACTTGCACATGTTCACACTTTTTAATTAACTTGGCTACTGCAAGGGTTTCAGAGCTATTTTTTATTCATATTCAAATCCATATGTCAATTTTTGTTTCAGGTGTCACATGCTAATTTTTCTCCAGACAGTCATAAATTCAGGAAGGGAGGGAAGAAGGCAAGGGATAGAACTGCCTACAAGATAAACTGGTTCATAGCAGCTGTCCTAAAGCCAGGATGACAACTCACAGATTTCAGTAAAACGGTGCTAGAGCTCTCTGGGACTGGTATGGCATGGCCAATCAAAGGCCAGTCTGAACCCCACGTTTTCAAAGAAGGCATCTATAACTCTTGAAATTTACCTGTTCTCAAAGTATAGATAGCTTCCTCAGTTAACCATGGTTTCCAGAAGTTCGCTACAGCTTCATATACTTTGCTGGTGGACACAGGCAGTTGGTCCTGAACAAATATAACATGAGGCACAATTTAAATTTTGAGTAATGTACATGAATGAAAAAGAATGATGACAGAACTATTTTAAAATAAATAGCCTAAATATAATGAACATGAAATCTTCTGAAAATTTAATATAATGACAGATGCCAATTTGATTCCCTTAGTTCCTGTGATTTACCCACAACATAGCCCCTTTCACAATTTACTCTAGCATGCTCTTTATCTGAAGTAGTATGGATAGGGTTAACAGAGTGCTAGACTTGAAGTCAGAAAGATCTGAGTTGAAATATTACTCCTTGATGCATATTAACTGTGTGATGCAGAGCAAGTCACATATCTTTCATGTGCCCCAAGATCAAAAAATCTAAAGCTATAAGGGACCTCAGAGTCCAAACCTCTCATTTTCCAAATGAGGAAGCTGAAACTCAGGGAAACTAAATTACCTGCCCAATATCATACAAGTAGCAAGCATTAGGTAAAAGGTTTGAACTGAGGTGGGTCTTCTGACTTTATAGTCAGTGCTCCTTTCACTGTCACACTGCCACAGATGAACATTGTAGAATACATTTTTCTAGGATTTATCTACACAGTTTTGGACAGATTGTGAAGGGTATCTATTGGGAAAGGAAACTGCCATACTTGGAATTCCCTATGCTGAAGAAATCACAGACTCTTGTGTAATCATCTGTAAAATGGGGATAACAGCATCTACTTCTCAGGGTTACTGTGGGGACCAAATGAAATAACTGCAAAGTGCTAAGCACAGTGATTGACGTATAGTAAGCACTACTTAAATGTTAGTTATTATTATTCCAACATTGTCTCTTAATCTGAAGACTCTTTACATCTGCTTTCATTTTATCTTTCAACATGGTTTGAGCTTCTCAAGGAATTCTTGATAAACGCAAGTTATTACTTTTTTATTTATGGAGAAAATAGAGCTGTTGTTACAGCAGTATAAATAATTTAAAAACACACCACCTTAATTTTAGAGAACGGAGATGTAAATTAAAACTCTACAGACCCTTTCAGAATCAGAAAATCATTGTAATAGATTAACATTTTGTGACATTATGCTTAAAAATCAAAAATTTTCCCCGTGACTGCCTACCCATATATTAGTGATGGAAACTCCTCCAAGATATAGATCCACATGCCAAAACCAATACAACATCCTAGTCATTGCTCAATGTAACCCAAGACATTAGTTCAAGATGGTTTTTCCTGATTGCCAAATATATGAAGGCAACTTGTGTACATTCAGGTTCAGTAATAAGCAAGCAGCTTGTTCTAACTGGAACTAATTACTACATTTTGTTTTGTTTTATGTCACTTGATAAAATATTATACAAATATTATACAATGACATGTCAAACAGGACTTCAATAACAATCCACTGCATAAGAACTCCAAACCATCCTTGGTCAGGTCTTATTTACTGCATTAAATGGAGATTCCAAGACTCTAGGTTGATAAATATTAGAGTATTTAGAATTATTGAATCATAGAAATTTTTAGAGATGAATGGTAACTTAGATATCATATAATCAACTCTCTCATTTTATAAATAAGGGAATAAAGACTTGCTGCAATAAATAAGGCTGTAACCAGAATGAAGATCTCTTCTACAATGTTCCCTCCAGTCCACCACATTACCTTCCAGGTGTGTAACATCCCCAGCCAAGAAAAAAGGAAAGAAACTAGGTTCATCCAGCTTTACTAGTACTAGTAGGGGTGTGGGAAAAGCCTAAAGATTAAGTAGAGACCCTAACCCAGGGTACTTGCTTGGGTGGGAGCAAAAAGGAATCTCAAAGGCTGCCAAACAAATACCTACCTCTTCTATTATAATGGGTGGAGATATGAATATGTGCATGTGTGTTCGTGTATCTATGGTAAATATTTATATGCCTTCATTAGACATTATGCTTCTAATTCAATAACATCTTTCTCAGTCATCATTGCCTAGTATCCACTATAATTATTTACAGATAACTCTGGAAAAAGTTGTCTCTGTGCTCATCATGGAACAATTTGTATTTCTGTTAATTATGGGAAGACAAAAATCATTTTAATAATATTACCAAATGAGGCAGGGCTCTATGAATACAGAGTATTACACATATCATCATCAAAAAAAGTGATATGTTGATTATTTTTCTTGTTTTTTCTTGTCTTTTCTATTTTCTGTTATATGGGAGGAGAGGTATATTCAGAAACAAAGGTGACATAAAAACATAAGATAAATAAAAATTGAATGTTTTTTTAAAATAAACCAATGTTCACAATTTAGAAATAAGAATTGACGCAGAGGGTAAAAAGAAACAAGAAAACAACAAACATATAATGACTACAACAATGTGAATTGAAAGAAATACAGCCTCATACCCACACATATATATTCTTCATACACTGACAGACATGGTTGATATATTGATCAGTTTTGAACTGGTTCTTCCTTTTTTTTTTTTCAATTCTTTGTTATGAGGGCTAGCTTATAGAGAAGGATAATCTGTCTGTTTGCTGATTAAGACAATGTAAAAACAAAAGAAAACAATATTTTTTAATATAAGTTTGTTGAGTTCTCAAACTGAGGAATTAAAGCTCTTTTACCAGAAAGATTCATGAGCTGAGAGAATACATGGGATCTTATATGATAAAGTAAATGATTTAGAATGATTATGTTCACTCTATCCAGGCTTTATTGAACATTGGCAGGCCCTATTCCTCAAAGTCCTATCCTTGAGTTTCAAAGACACAATATAATGCTGCTTCTCTTCCTACTGTTATGTCTCAGTCTGTTTCAGTGGCTACCTATCCAATCCTGATTCTTTATGCTGTGCGCTTCTTACGGTTTTGTTTGTGGATCTTCTTTGATTCCCTTGGCAAAATCATTTGTTCCTATAGCTTTAGCTGCCACCTCTATGCTCATGACTACCAAATTTGTATCTCTAGCATTCACTTCTCTTCTGAGCTTTAGACTGATGAGCTCCAGATGCTTTAGAACATCTCTACCTACATTTTCACTGTCTGTGTCCCACGCTAGGAACTCTAGCGTCTCTCCTCAAATTTTCCTCCTTGCTACCTTCAAGTCCCAGCTAAAGACCTACCTTCTACAAGAACCCTTTGCCAGATATCCATAATCTTAGTGCCTTCCCTTTGAGACTCTCTCCAAGTGACCCTATTTCTTACTCATACAGTCATTTCGCTCATCATTTCCCCCATTAGGCTGTGAGCTGAAAGGCAGGGACCAGTTTTGCCTTTCCTTGTATTCTCTGGTATTTAATAAGTGCTTGGTTATCTAACTTAGCTATTAGGTAGTATGCAATATGCAGTACTTTGAACAAAATATTATAAGTTAGCATTATTAATAAGAAGTTGGTGGTATTGACTCAAATCAGAAGAGACAAAGATACCTTATATAAATAAGTACATATTTTCAAAGGAATTGGCCAAAATGTGGCCTTTGACACTGATTAATGCCCATATCATATTTAATCACAAACAAAAAAATATGCTGGATATAACATGCATCTTTGGACATTGTCTATTGCTTTATCTTAAACAATCATCTACTTTTGCTGACCCATAGTTCCCCCACCCTTCTTCTAAAGAATGGCACTAAATCTTAGTATCTACAGATCATCCAAAACTTAATTTCATTCTAGAATTCACAAATAATTCTAAACATATGTTGCAGCAGCCTATTCAGTCACACATATTAATCTGTAGCAATAGGGAACTATATTTGATAGAAGAACTGGAACCCTTGGATAATTCCCAAACCTAACTTTGGCCAAAAGTTCAAATTCACTGCCACCCTTAATGACAAAGTGGAAACTTAAAAGTTTAAATTTATCCCCTTTCCTTCCTCCCTCTCTCCCCCACAGAAACAATAAAAAATAAACAAAAATTACTCAAAAGAGGAAGATTAGGTGATAAGAGTAAAAGTAACAAAAGAGGCTTGGTAGTGCCCAAAATGGAGCATCAATCCCTGAAGAATCAAGAAATTGACTACATTTTCACACAAAAACAACAGTTCATTTATTTTAGTTTATCCCATCCCTATTCCCTTTCTCATCAAATAATCAATAATAGATCCTAACAACTCTATCTTTATCCTCTAAAAATCACAATTATTTTAAGGCTTCTGGAAGAAAAAGTTACCTGAGGCCAGTAGTCATGATTGCCCAAAGCAGGGAAAACCTGGAAATTGGGAAAGAGGCTTTGGATGGTGGTCGTCATATTTCCAATGACATTTATTACTACATCCGTGGAGAGTTCCTTTACTGGAACATGAGGAGGGCTATCCCTGAAGAGAACATCATGTTCATTAATTAATAAAACAGATAGCAATTAAGGGAAAATGAAGTTTTCTAAGAAGTTTTGCTGATCATCTTAGATATACAATGTTTACAAATCATGACATGTAAAATTGCTGCAAATACTCCAAAAATAATAAACTGATATCAACCACATTTTTCACTACTTCACTACCACACTCGAGTTCCTTTTGACCTTCTTTCTCCTCCACATTGTTTCCTCATCTATAAAATGGAAATAATACTAATATCATCTATTTCACAAGGTTTTTGTAAGGATTAAATCAAATGAAATAATCTTAAAGCAGTATAGAAAGTGATTAGTTGTTGTTAATGATTCTTTCAGAGGATCAACAAAGAAAGTGAATCCAGAGGGACCTGGGAAACAGGAACCAAGGGAAACCATTTAAATGTGAAAAACAAACAGGTGTATGGGAAAGGCATGAGATAAAAGATGTAACATTGTGGACTTAAAAGGATCAGTTGAAGATGAAAGAGAAAAGACCTAGGGGAGAAATAACTGCTTTTTTCATGTACTAGAAAAGAGGGATTGGCTTTGTTTTGATTAATCACAAAGGGCATAACTAAGCAATCAAAAGGGATAAGTGGCAAATAAGAAAATAAGGACTTGTTTTTTAAAAAAGAACCTTAAAAACTGACAGTACAAAAATTCTAACTGCTATTGGCTTGATCACTTACCCAGTCCATATCATGAAAGATGCTTGTTGTCCAGAACTCTTAATGAAATTAAATGCTGATAAAATGAGCTGGTATGGAGAATCGCATAGAAAATCTCCAAAAGGACCAGGGTTAGAAGCATTTTCCCCCTTGGATGATGAGCATACTTTTGTATGGTCCTCCGTGATATGATATGTAGGGTCTAGATGTAAGTCAGTCACATGCCAAAACTGTCCTGTGGATGGAAAGGAAATATTGTTGAAACTTCTTCCTCTAAGCTCAATCTTACACAATTTTCCAAGAAACTGAAAGCAGTTCTCCACATGATGGCAGGGAAAATTTTGAGTCAATAATGTGCTCACGTGCCCTACAGTAAAATGCAATTTTTTCCATGTGAGTAGATGAGGAAACAGATGACAGCTGGAAGAAATGACTTGACTCACTGGATTCATCAACCTGAGCCACATTTGATGGGCTTGGAGGTAGTGAGAACATGTAAGAGCTAGTTTGCATAATGAAATATATAGGGACACCCTTGTGGGAGGACATTAATGCTACTTTGTGCCTTGTTTCCTTGAAAGATTTATGACTTTAGAATTATTCTCCAGGCATGACTATTTGCATTTTTCCCGAGAGAAAAACTCATATGGAAAGGTAATATGATTTACCCGGTGTTATATGCTGAGTTAATGGTAGAGCCTGGACTGAATACTCTTTCTCCTACTTTCTCATCTGAAACTAAACTTGAGATTAACCAAGAGTGAATACAATTTTTAAAGCAGAAGCTTTTAAGCCAAATGTAGGAATTTCCATTTAGATTTTTTGAAAGCTACCTAATGTCTGCTCATTATCTAGGTTTTGCTTCTATTTGACTTAGCAAGGGAAATAATTGTAGAAAAGGATAGTTCAGTGCTGCTTCAACAGAATAAAGAATGCTTTTTGCTTATAATCACTGTTAGCTGAGACAGAGAGAGAGAGAGAGAGAGAGGGAGGGAGATCTGAGTCATCTGCTTATAGATGATTACTAAATGCACAGACTTCAAGTTACTAAGAGAAAGAATGGGGGGATGAGAGAAGAGGGATTAGAAGGGAACCTTGGGATATACCCACAATTTGGAGTTAAATACATGGATGACCATACAGCAAAGAAGTCTGAAAAGTGACTAGACAAATAAGAGAAGAACTAAGAGAAAACAGTGACAGTAACATTCAGACAGGTGAAAGTATTTAGACGAAGAGGCTGTGAAATGCAGCAGAGGTCAAGAATGATATGGACTGCAGAAAGGCTAAAAGAATTTGCAATTAATAGGCCAGTCGTAAATCTGGAGCAAGTAGTTTCAGTTGAGTAATGAGGCAGGAAACCAGATCGTAATAGGTTGAAATGGGGCCAGAAGTATGAGCATCTTTTCCTAGGAGTTTGACTGTGAAAAGGAGAGATAAAGGATGATAGTTTGAGTGAATGGTAGAATCAAGTGAGAGTTCTTTTTTATTTGGTTTTGTTTTAAAGATAAAAGAGACCTGATACTTGTAGGCAGCACAGAAGGAATTACTCTGTCAGTGGAGAGAGTGAGATCAAGGAATAAGCAGAAAGTTGGCCTTGGTGAGCAGTGCATCAGGAACTGGAGTACAAGAAGAGAAATTGGGAGATGAGGCCAAAGAGATGGTTAGAGAGGAACTCGGAGAATGGTGGCTTATTTTCTCAGTAAAGTATGAAAGGTTCTCTGCTGAAAGGGAGGTAGGAAAGGTGTCATGGGATATTAGAAGACAGAAGAGAAGATTTGGAACAATCTCAATAGCAAATGAAATAGAGATTGCATTGGGGGAGAAAAAAAAAGGATTGCCATGCAACAGTGAGCACACAAAAACTGAGATTAGACAAGGTCAATGAGTAGTGGGGCTAGTCAACCAGGTTTTGGTAACTTCCTCCAGGTCCTTTTAGCAGCCAAAATACGAACAGTGGAGACTGATGCAGATAATTCAGAGCTGGGGTTGGGCATGGCATGCCCAGGGATAAGAAAAAGATACTAGGGATTCAAGAGCAAAAGAAAGTGTCAAACTCAACTGGTAAACTATAAAATTAAGAGTAGGGGAGGAAGAAAGATTTTGGGAGAATACAAAGTTTAGGTGGCAACCAAACTTACCCTGATAGAAATACACCACATGCTTCAATAACACAAAATAATGTTTGACAACATGAAAAGTAGTACCACAAAGCAGAGATGGGCTACTACAGACTGGAGATGAAATAAGGAAGGCTTTAAGGAGGACATCTGATCTGGGCTTCAAAGATTTATAGTAAATTAACAGAGTAGGGATGTGAAAATGAAGGGAGAATAAAAGTGTGAAAAGAGAGATGGGAGAATGGGAAAGGATCAGGGAGAAAGGGAGAAAAAAAGAAAGTGAGACAGATAAAAGGAGAGGGATAGCCTTCAGAGAGGAATTCCCCCTACCAGTTTACTAATTAAAATTTGAAGCTGCTATGTAATTTAATTTTAGAGAGTTGCCTGGGGCACTGATTCCGAAAAAGACTTGTCCAAGGTCAGTCAACCAATATTTTTAAGCAGCACCAGAGCTAAGTGCTGGTTACACAGTAAACATGTTATCAGAAACCAACAAGGAAGAAGCTTTGAAAACAATGTGTGGTATTTATTACATAGGTTTTCTTGAAATTAAAATTCGTTGTTTTATATTGAATCCTCTCCTATGGACTTCTGTATACATGGCTGTTTTTTTTCTTTTCTCATTTTATATTTAAATTTAAAACAAACAAAAAAAATTACCAAAAAGAAAAATGTTATTAGAGCCAAGCTTTGCATACTGTTCTACTTGGCTCCAAGGTCTCTATTTCCTACACTCTTACTACATCCATTAAGTTTATGGAGAGGATTAATATAAGATAATGCTACAACAGCAAGATAATATCAAGTTTATTTTAGCAGGCAAAAGTGGGTTAGCAAAAATTTTTGAAGGGGAAAGACAAGAGCTTTTCCAAGTCTTTCCCTGTTAATCCCCTCAAATTCTGAAGCTGTCTAGAGTCAGGAGCTGTTGTTGTTACTGTGCTGTCCAATTCTTTGAAAACCCCATTGGGGTTTCCTTGGCAAAGATACTGCAGTGATTTGTCATTCCTTCTCCAGTTCATTTTACCGATGAGGGAACTGAGGCAAACAGGGTTAAGTGACTTACCCAGGGTTACACAGCAAGTAAGTGTGTGAGGCCAGATCTGAATTCACAAAGATGAGTTTTCTTGACTCCAGGCCCACTTTATTCACTGTCCCATCTAATTACCTGCATAGTCAGGAGACTTGGTTTTGAAATTTAATTTTTATGATAGAAAAAGTACTGGATTTCAAGTCAGAGAACTAGAACTCAAATCCTGTGTGACCTTGGGCAAGTCATAACATCACCTAAATTTTGCATTCTCCCAAGATCTTTCTTCCTACACGAATTGTAATAAGTTGAGAAGAAGAAGCAATAAGTATAAGCATCTTTTCCTAGGAGTTTGACTGTGAAAAGCCTAAGTAAAGGATGATAGTCTGACTGGATGTAGAATCAAGTGAAAGTTGTTTTTTCGTTTGGTTTTATTTTAAAAATAAGAGACCAGGCATGTTTGTAGGCAGCACCAAAGGAATAATCTGTCAGTGGAGGGAGGGAGATCACTGAGTAAGCAGAAAGTTTGGCCTCGGTGAGCAGTGCATCAGGAACTGGAGCAAAAGAAGACAGTTTCCTCGTCTGTAAAATGAAGGCGTTCCAGCACAAAGACTTCTCAGTTTACTTCTGATTCTCACTTATGAACCTATGAATCCTTGGCCCCGACACTTTTTGGCTTTTACGACTGGACAAGCATAAATCTAACACCATGCTCCTCTAGCTTCAGTTGCTCCTCATTGCCTTTTGCATAAAACATAAACTTTAATTTGGCCTTTTGCAATCTGTCCCTAGCCTCCCTTTCCAGTCTTGGTTATATGTTGCTTCCCCTCATAAACTAGTGGCTTGCTAGTCAAACTAGTTTTCTTGCCATTCATTACACATGATATTTCAACTCTCATCCCCATACCCCTGTAGAGACTGTCTCCTATACCTAGACTGTTCTCCCTCCTCTCCAGTAAATAGTGGGACTCCTGGTTGCCTTCAAAATTCAGTGGACCTGCCACCTCCTTCAAAAGACCTTTCATTTTTTTTTCTCTATTCAGTATGCATTGAATCACTATGTATTTTACAAATATCCTAAATTTACTTACTTTTGCATTCTTGGTCTCCCTAGGGGAATAAATTCCAAGAGGTCAAGTTTTTGTTTACCTCTAACCTAGAACAGTAATTGACACATATGGTGGTGGTGGTGGTGGTTAGTTTTCATCCTTCATCTTCGAAGAGGACCAAAATGACTTCACCATGATAAAGTGAAATTTCAGTGTCCAACTGTGGCTGATCAGACCAATACAAGCTTGGAATGCTCTATCACAGGTTGGACACAAAGAGGCCATGTGAACATTTGGGGAGGATATTCCAAATGTGCGCATCCTGCATTTACTTTTTGCTGTCTCAGTTCTGCTTTGCTCATAGAGCACAGTACCCTTCTGATGTAGGCATGCCATACTGAGCAGTCCTGTCCCAGTGTCTCCCATGTTGCACAGTCAAATTCAAAGTTCTTAAGAGAGACCATGAGAGTATTCTTGTATCACTTCTTCTGGCCACCATGTGATCGCCTGCCCCATGCAAGTTCCCCATAAAATAGTCTTTTTGACAAGCATACATTTTGCATTCGAATAACCAGCTCTTCAGAGTTGCAATCTCTGAAGCATAGTTTGAATCAGTTCAGCTTGAGCAAGGACTTCAGTGTCTATTACCTTATCCTGCCAGGTGATCCTCAGAATCTTCCTAAGACAGTTCAAATGGAAGCAATTCAGTTTCCTGGCATGGCACTGGCAGACTGTCCATGTTTCACAAGTATATAACAATGAGATAAGCACAACAGCTCTGTAGACCCTCAGTTTTGCAGTCAGTCTAATACCTCTTCTCTCCCAAACTTTTCTTCAGAGTCTCCCAAACACTGAGCTAGCTCTGGCAATACATGCATAGAACTCATTGTCAATATGTATATCCCTGGAAAGTATACTACCAAGGTAAGTGAACTTATCCACAGCATTCAAAACTTCTCCATTTGTTCTAACCGATGGTTCCATGTATGGATGGTGTTGTGGCGGCTGATAGAGCACCTATATTTTCTTAGTGTTTATTATTAGGCTAAAATTAGCAGTCAGCAGAGAATTGATCCATACTTTGTTGCATCTCAGCTTTAGAGGCTGCACTGAGTGCACAATCATCTGCAAACAGAAAATCACACATCTACATTCCCTCCACTTTGGTCTTAGCTTGTAGATTTTTTAAATTGAAGAACTTAGCATCAGTATGGTAGTTGACCTTGATGCCTCACTGAAAGCATTTGTCAACATGACTGAAAACATCATGCTAAAAAGTGTGGAAGCAAGCACACAGCCCTGTTTCACTCCACTGGTGACTGGGAAGGCACGAGAGCATTGTCCATTAGCTAGAACCTGGACAAACATACCATCATGAAAATGACATAAAATATTGATGAACTTCTCTAGGTAACCGAATTTTGATATGATTTTCCATAAGCCCTCATGACTACTGGTGTCAAATGTTGTGTACAGACTTTTGTTTTGCATCTGGTGTTTCTCCTGGTGTTGTCGGGCAGCAAACACCATATTGACTGTTCCTCAGCCCTTTCTGAAGCCACATTGATTCTCAGGTATATGCCCATCTTCCAAGTGAAGGATCAGCCTATCAAGGACTCTAGAAAGAATTTTGCCAGCAATGACTAAGAGAGAGATCCCACTGGACAATGGAGGCATCCTTGAACTCCTGGAGGATAATCTCCTCTTGCCATATAACCTGGAAAATTTCAGTCAGCTTTTGTATGAGCAATGGTCCCCCTACCTTGTAAATCTCAGCTGGAATAGAATCAGCACCAGGTGCTTTGCCACATGAAAGGAGCCTAGTGGCCCTCAAAATCTCTTCTTCTGTTGGAAGTTCAGCTAAGAAGGGATTGACTTCAACCTGAGGTAAACGGTCAGTGGCCTCAGCATTGATTGATGATGGTCTGTTGAGAACACTATAGAAGTGGTCAGCCCATCTCTCTAGGATCATGTTATTACTAATTAATATGGCTCCATTAGCACTTAGTAGTTGTGATGCACCATAGATTTTTGGTCCATAAATAGCTTTCAAGGAATCACACATAATATAGGTACTGAATATATAGTAGTGACATGAATTGTAATTAATCAAGGACATCTACATAAAATCTGGCAGCATTTCTCCAGATTTACCAAAAATAAAATAAAAACTTGAGAGAATAGAACTAGGGAGTAAGGAAATAAACCTGGGGTGGCAGAGTTAGCAATAAGAAATACTGAAGCCCCAGTTTTTTCTGTAAATATTCACGTTCAATAATAATCATACACAATGGTATGGAAATCTTCAACTGCTGCTTTTAGGCTTTCAAACACCTTGCAGCTACACCTTCCCCTTTGCCACTTTCTATGGGCCTAGGTAAACTTTATTTATTTTTCCTTTTCCCAAAAGAGGAACTGTTAACCTTGAGTACAGCTCACTAAAAGTCATAGTTCAACTAAATCCCTAAAATCAACGAGTGATTAGCTCTTTTATACTGAGAATTTGAAGCTTTAAATTCCAAAGAGGAGGGTCACTTCAACAACCTCTAAGAAAAGAAACCTCAGAGGGCAGGGAATTTATCTGAACTGTGTTCTCTCCCCCATTATCTAGTACCATGGTTGGCAGCCAACAGTTGCTCAATACACTTTTATAGGACAGTATACCAAGGAAACAAAAGGAGCAGCTAACACCCGGGAAATTGTCAAAGACAACTTTCTTGTTATGTTTGTCGTTCACTGAAGTTGGAAAACCGACTTGTCTTAACTACAGAGTAGCTGAGTCACAGGAGCTTGGCAGCCAGGGACAGGTATATGCCCCAACACATTACAGAAGAATAATCACTTGCTCAGAAACAGAAGTGTTTGCTTCAGTTTTAACTGTTGCATACGCTTAAGAGACAGCTACTTCCATAAAAAAGCCAAGTCCTTCCGGGGAACTTTCATTTTTGGAAGAGCTCCGGGATTCGGTGGGTGAGTAGGGTGGAGAAACACCTCGATCTTGCAGTCATTAGCCTAAGATAGCAAAATAAACCGCAGCATTCAAGGCAATCCTGAGTAAGAGGGAAAGAAAGCAGGACCACGTACTGGCCAGCCCAAAGTAAGATCACAGAGAGGTGTTCATTTTCACCAATCTTTTCCTCCTTCCCAGTGGAACTTTAGAGTAAAAGGAAGAAAGATCTCTAGCTTTCGTTGTCCGGTAAGGTTAGTGTGACTACCTCCGATTCCAAGCAGTCACAAAAGTAACAAAAAGAGTGGCTGTACAAGTAAAGACAAAGGATTGGAATTGACAGCTCACTCTTAGCAGAGGCAGTTCTGTTTGATATATTCCCTTGGGCTGGCCTTGGGAGAGTGGATCCCAAAGCAGCCGCAGCTCCCCTCACGGTCTCCCTCTCGGACCTTAGGGTAAGCAGGCAGGCAGGCAGGGGCACCCTCTCTTCCCTTTGCTTCCCCCTCCCCTCCCCATATGTTTTCATCCTTCCCCCTCCTTTAGGCTTTCCTTCCTGCCTTCTCTCTCCGCCCAAGCTTTAGACAATTCACAAGTGCTTCCCCTCACCCTCTTCAGCTAAACTGAAGAAAGAGAGCTGAAGGTTTTTTCTAAATGTATTAATTTATCTAGAGACTGCAGCACCTCCACTGGCATTGCCTGCAGTTCTCCATAGCCGCCCCCTAGGGTGGTATGGCCGAGCACTTACCCACCGCAGGGTCCTGAATTCGGGCCGCAGGGGCAGAGTTCCCGACTGGGAGTACAAAGGCAGAACAGACGTACAAGCTGCTCACTAGGCAGCACGCCCAGGAGATCGCGCCCCTCAGCTCCATAGCACAGGCCAGGCCCTCCCGAGCCTACCCAGGAAGCTCACGCGTCTGGGGCAGTTAAGCTCGGGCCCTAGGTCAGGCCCCAGGGGGTGGGGTGGGAAAAGGAGGCGTTTGCGGGAGGCTGTGGAGCCCGTCACGTGTGGCCGAAGTGGTTTGTTAAGAGCGGAGGAGCTCAGCCAAGGGAGCTGCCGTCTGCCTGGTGTGTTCGTACTCCAACTCCTTTGAGCCGAGGTCCTGTTCCCCATAGCTAGTATCTCCGCTCCAGCGTCTAGGCGTTGGGGCCATGAGAATCTCTTCACGTTCATTATCATCGTCTGTCCACACAAGCATTCGATTTTACTGTGTGCCGGGCACTGGGTTCATTCAGTTCTGGAGATACAACGAAGCACGTCCCTTGCTCACAAAGAGCTCACATTCTAATGAGACGATGTACCAAAAACCGACCAAGAGACACCTTACAAACTCTTGTGCACCTCCTGGCCCTTGAAATCGACCAAAATACAGTGTTGGGATGGAAAGTGTCCTGGATCTTTGCTGTTCCGTACTTAAGAGTTTAAAGAAATTGACAACGGGGGTAATAGGCTTTCTTTCTCTCTAAAAACCCTTTGAGACAAGTTAGCTACCTAGTCTACATGGAACGAGAATTTCCCATTGCTTAGTCTTGTGCGTTTAGTGATTGTTTCATGGTGAGGCTGAAAAGTCCTAAAGAAAGCAAACCCCTACATTTAATTATCAGAACGTGGAAATGCATTAGGGGAAGAAAACATCTTCTTTTCTTACCCTCAGGAACTGTCCCGGGAAAGTGCATTTATTTCCCATTAAGGGAGACGTTCTTTTTTCCTCGTGTAATCTAATGGGTATTGTAACCAGTGAATGGGACTTTGAATGGAAAACCAAAGTTGCTCAGTCATGTGTTTCAAGTCCAGCTAGGGACATGCTGAAACAACCTTCAAAATTGTAAAAAGCACCAAACTGCAGTCTCACCGTACGATTAAAATGGTACTTGGAAACTTTCAGCTCACAAAAGAACCTTTGAAATTAAAGGTATATGGGGAAAACATCAGAGCAATAAATGCTCTGAGAGAAAAGAAATAAATGACAGTTTTCTGGAGAGCAAAATAAGAAGGTACATACTGATTGATAACTAGAATTCTAGACCAAAGAATAAATAAACAAATAAGGAAGAAAATGATGAATTGGGTTACATGGCTTTTGAACCATCATTAATGTCATTTATAAATAACCCAGTAATATTGTTCCAAGTGAAATTCTCCAGTTTGTTCCTTTGTGAAATAGATACGCCACTATAACACTGCCTATAATCTGTGAGACACAGTATAGATGTACAAAATGAATGTTCCTCCGTAAAAGGCATAATTAAAGTAGTACTGAATATCCTGTGACTTCTTTCCTACCTATCTCTTTCATATCCACCAATTAATAACCCTCTTGTCTATCTAACCTAACTGAGCCCATGGTACACACATTTATAAATTGTAGATCTATGTTTCTCCCCAGGACAGCTGGAGAGACTAGTGGCTGTATTGTTGGTGAGAACAGATATGAGATGGTATCCTATCTTCCAGTAGCCTGTAATTGAGGCAGGACTGCTCTGTGTTGCAACACATCTTTTTGATAGTCTTTATCGTTTAGACACTGGTGTCTTAGAAATGACTTCTAGCTCAAATTGCCTTAGGTAGTTGGAGTTTGTCCCTGCTATCTTATAGTAAATACCTATATCAATAACATACAAAGAAACTAGCTTCTTGACAGTGCTTAGCGGAAGTGTGATATAGTCAGTAAAGGTGAAATAACTAGATTAAAGTCCTGAGTCTCTTTTCTTACCTCTGCCTCATTTACTAGGTTTGTGACTGTAGGTAAGCCATAATTTCCGAGAATCAGTTTTCTCATGTCTAAAAAATAGGGTAATAACATTTTTATTATTCATCCTTCATTCTCAAAGGGGACCAATGAAATCACAAGGGTGATGTCTTGATTTGCAATTGGATTTAAACTGTCAGCCTCACTCTCCTCCGCAGACATCCAAGTCCCATGGCAAGACAGAAGTCAAGATAATTGGCATAGCCCAAGATACAGTGAGTGACTTTGAGTGTTAGGGAAAAGGGGATACACATAGCTTACCCTGATCCTCAGTATTTGGATAAAAGAAACAAGTACTAAAAGAAAAACTTTACTTTTGACTTTTGCATAAAATGGATTCATAGCAAAAGGAAAAAGCTACCTGAAACAAGCAGAAAAGTAAACCAAAGTAATCGTGATGGCAACACTGAGTCTAACATTAGCAGCATCAGACATCAGACAGAAACAAAGAATTTTGAGATTGTCTTGGTAATAGAGATTGTAACCTTTGAGAAGACAGCTTTTCAGAGCCATTAGCTATCTGAGAGGGAGGAAAAGAAAAGATGAGCTTTCAAAGGCAAATCTCTGAGAGAGGAACAAAAAAATAGGGCTTGTACATAAAAGAACTTCAAAAAAGGCTACAAAGAAAACCAGGGAGTCTTGGGAATGTTTACCTCAAAAGAGTAAACACTATTAAGAGATTCTTTCATGCAAGAGATCCAAGAGTAAATACTTTAATGAGATCGTGGCAATACCAGAAAAATAACAGCCAGAAGGAAAATCACAACATGCTTGTGATATGCTATAAAACACTGAACATCTTGTGAAAACTATATTAGTCTTAGGAAAATGAATATGCCACCTTAGGTGGAACTAAAATAAGGTATATGCCTTGAATATATGTTTTTTTCAGTCCAGATCTATCATTGCATTGATGTGGGTAATTCCCAGTTGTGGAAACTCTCCTCATCAATCTAGATCAACAAGTCCTCTTTAATTTACACTCTGAAAGAAATGTCTGGAGCACTTACGTAGGACATACAACCATGGACACACAGCCAACATAACCCAGACTGTCCTGACTCCTAAAACCAGTCCTCTACACACTTTGCTTTATACTTACATTGCTTTGCATACAGAAGGAGCTTAATGTTAAGTGAATCAAACTAAAAAGGGCATGTGAGCTAACCCAGCTTATTACTTCTCAATTTTAAATTATTTCTTCATTATGGATTTATATTCCTCTAAAGATAATTGACTATAATTCTATCAGTGAAGATAATTCGTATCTGAAAAGATGTTGGGAACTAATTTCCTTTAAGTTCTTTATGATGAGTTTGCAGGCCACTTAAAGGACAGCCTACTCTCTGTTTCTGTAGTGGGGAGCAAGGCCTGTAGACCACTGACCAGAGTGGTCCCAAGCTTGCAGGTCCTACTTCTATTACCTCTCTCCTATGGTCTACCTGAAGTGAGGCAATGCAATAGGGCATAGCTAAGCCATAGGTTATGACCCCTCTGTGCATTCACGCCCCTAGTCTTCTAGTCCAAGGATTGTCCAAGGAGGGCTGAAAGATTGCACATGGTACCCCAAGTCATCTAGTAATGATAAACATTTCTGATAAATAGGATGTGACGTTCACTATGACAGTTTCTATAACTCCTCCACTGCCTCTTTGACCAGCTGAAGAAGGGTCTCCAGGATTCCAGCTGCTGGGGATGATATGTACTACTGAATACACAAGGATGCTCTGAGAAAGTGCTTTGTAAATTGATAAGGGCTATATAAATGTGTGCAATTGTTTCTATGTAAACAGGGTAAGATTTGAGTAAGAAAGTACTTAGAATTAGCCTAAATGCATCTTTGGAGAAGGCAGGAAGATTGCCAACACTAGCTATTTTACATTTAAATCCTGTCACCAATACCACCCTTTCTAGCTTAGCTTTTCTTTCCATTCCATTTAGCAGTCCCCCACAGGGAAAAGAAGTTTTCATCCTTTACTCCACAAAGCAAATAAATCCATTGTCATGGAAATTATTGCCATTATTATACAATCCAACTTCATTTCAAGAAGCGCAAGTGCCAACTCTACATCTCTAGAAATGGAGGTGGGAAACAAATATTACACATAAGCACATCATAAGACAGATCTGAGTTGATCATTTTTCAGGCAGAGTTTAGAAATGACAAATGTCAGGATATGGTATGGCAAACATCATCTCATTGACCCATTTCAGGCCTTATAGCAGAGTCCTGACACAATATTTGTAGACCTGTAGGGATTCCTTTCCCAAACTGGTCAGTAAATTGATTGAATGTAGTTATTTTCATTCGTATGCTAATTCAAAGTATCCATCTGGATTTTAAAATTGTCTCACTAGACATCATTGTCCCTAAAATAATTCAGTATCCTGCTAAGACTATCCATAATACTTTGAGATAAAAGCTTTCAAATATTTCTAAATATACAATTCAAATGGATTTAGAGTAGCTATGCTAATTGAAACAGAAATTTTTTTCCCCAGAAGAATGTTTATCCATTTTTTTTCAGTTCACACGAAAAGGGTTTCCTAAAAAATCAAAAGGACACTAAATTAAAATCCTGTATATTTTTTTGGCTCTAGAAATCAGGTCAGATGAAGTGTTAGGTTTTTTTAAAGGCTGACCTGAAAATAGCTTCTTAACTTAAAGTCTGTGAACTTATGGGTGTACATATGTACATATGTGTACCTACATGCATGTATATATACATGTGTATGTATGTGTGTATATATTTATGTATATATGTTATTTCAATAGAATTGACTTCCTCTGTAACCCTATGTATTTTATTTTATACCTTTAAATACATTATTGTGAGAAGGTATCCATAGGCTTCACCAGACTGCCGAAGGAGTCCATGACACAAAAAAAGCTTTTTCAAATTTAAATCTTAACTGAAAGCTTTCCCCTCCATTCCAGTTTATTTCTGTATAGTTTTTTTTAAATAAAATGTGAAAAGCTCATTTTGTTTCTTTAAACTATATAAAAGTTCAGTTTTAACAACCCAGGATAGTAGGTGTGTCTTGGCTCCCATATACATGGATCTAATTTTCAGAAGTACCTTATTATCTTCTCATCTATAATTTGGCATTGACTCTAATAATAGTATTACAACAAGGCTTCCATGTACTTCAATGGGCTTTTTTTTTTTTGCATTCTGCACAAAGAGATTCTAAGAACTGTAAGCCTTTATAAAAGGCTAATTTGTTACAAACTGACCTAATGCCTACCTCCCAGTCAAAGTACTTCCATTAATTCATGAAGCTGCACATATTTCTAACATTTATCTTTATTAGCTTGAATTTCCTCCATAAATCATAAAAAAAAATTTTATTCTTCTTTTGTAAAAAATGTGGTTCCAATACCATGCAAAGTTTTTGTAAGTATTCAGTTTACAACAAGTTGTATAATTGACTTAAGCAACATTTTTAAAAGGCTCATCACCTTCCAGGTCAAAGTGGCATTCACATCAGCAGTATGGTGGTACTCATATCAGAGAGACGGAAAAAAAGAAAAACTTCTCTTGAAATGTTCGTCTGCACAGGGGACCATCGTGATTCTGTTTATGCCTTCTCGTAGTGACGAACAGCCACTACATCTCCAAAGGTGAGAGTCTAGAATATTAAAATATAAATGTCTTTAGATTCAGGAAAAGTCATATCAGTGGTAGCAATTTTTTATATTTTAAATTGTAGCTAAAACTATCTGGAGCCTTAAAACTCATATGCTTGAAAATTTGCCTAAATGTTTAGGGATTGATTCTCCTACTTTTTTTTTTAAAGATCATATAGGCTTCTAAATATTTTATTAATATACGTATTGTGAATCTCTATGGATAAAGTGAACTGATAAATCTTGGCAGGGGAACTAGGTCAAACCAAAAAACTTAATTATATTTTAAATGATCAAAGTAGTAGTAATAGCTTATACTGAACATGACCACGAGAAAGTGTCCGGGTCATCCTGTTGAGGACTGTTGTTCTGTTCCTTTTATCATACTGTCTAACTGAGGGAACCTGAGGGAACCTAAATTTTGTGTCTGATGTATATAGTTGATTTTTGCAGCTCTCTGCAAGGAAATATCATGGTAGTTCAGGTGTCATTTTTTCGTAAAAGAAAAAAGTCTGAATATAGAACTCTCTTATACTGGTTTGCAAAGCACAGTTTCCTAAGTTTAGTTATCACTGAATTTTTGGCAGATTTTGGACACAGCCCATCAAAAATTATCTGAACAGATATATAATCTTTGGAATAGCACTAGGTGAATGTGCGTTCCTTTGGGTTTGATGGTGGGATCCAGGGGTAGGACTACAAATATGGTGAAAGTAGTCCAAATAATTGACCTGTATTTTCTAGTATATGGATGTCAAATAGAAAAATGGTATTTATATGCTTTGCCAAACTCAGTTTCCTTTAGAATTTATCATTTCTTATACAAGTACAAACATATGTGACATTATCTTCATGAGTTCCCTGTGCCATCGTCTTCCATCAATTTTTCTTTGTTTAGTTTTCTTGAAATTTGGTTTATAATTCATCACTGACCACAGCTGAACCTTTACTTAAAACAAGCATGAGAGTAAAATACATTAGAATCAGAGTCAAAAGAGGCAACATTTACTACTTGAGTCATATTGGAAAAGTTACAGAATCAGTTCAAGAAACCACTTCAATTCTCTTATGGGCCTGATGATACTGCATTGCCTGCCAAGTGCATGTAAAAGTGTTTTACATTTTGCATAAATAGCATCATATAAATTGAGGGTACAATAGTGGAATGTGGGGAAGTGAGATCTCAAACATGTTATCTGTCTATGATTAATGTTTTCTAGGTAAATATGCTGTTAGGTAAAGAAAGAAAATCTATTTCTAGGATTTTTTTTTCCTTTTCCCTTTTCCTTACCTTCTACACTCAGCAATTCAATGGGCTTTTGCATTTCATTGCAAAATAATAGCGATTCAAGTGTTCAAAACCTATTATTCACAAAGAACAAACCTTTGTGTGTTTAACTCTTTTCTGATTCTTTTTTAAAAATGTTTTTAAAAACTACAAAGAATGAATGAGTTCCCATATGTTTATCATCAAAATGTTATTGTCCAACATTACACAATAAGTTGGCCAAAGTACACAGTGGGTCAAATATTGTATCATTTTTTATACTCATAAAGTCACTTCTGTTCAACATAATTAGTTGAGGAAATTAAGATCAAAAATTAATTTTCATTTATTTTGCTAGCATATACTTTTATCTTTTTTATTACTGAAAATATTGAAAATCAATACTTGAAAATCATACCAATATTTTAAATATATATTAGTGATAACATTTTTGCTGCTCATCAGTTAGATATGTAAACTTTAATTTTTTGAAACTTAACTACCTTATTATTTTTATAATTATAAAATGATTACTGATCTTTTATGTTTCCACAGTTCATTATTTATATGCAGAATTTTATTTCATTTGAGTTTTAGACATCACTTTCTGTGAAAATCCTTTTTCTTAGTCACTGTACCAATTACTAAAAGAGTAAATTTGTTATACTTAATATACAACTGAACTGATTTCTCATATACTACCCTATCTCCTGCAATTCAACCAGTGGGGTTATGGGAAAAATTCTTTTTACATACACTAATATGTTTTTGCTACTCATGTTGCACATTGTAAACCAAATAAGTTCTAGGTAGAATGCATTGTTCTTACTCACCATGACCATTTTGCCATCCTTAATTTCTCTTACAAAGTTTGTCTCTTTGCCATCCCATTTCTGAACATGAACCAGCTTGTCACCATCCAGGCTCACAACAGACTATGGAGAACAAAGCACAATAGAACTAGGGCAACAAGAAAATGGTTAAGATTTAAGCCTAGAAGGAAACAACACAGTTCTTAAATTCTCTTTAAAGGAAGTCTATGTGAAAGCAGCTTCAACAACTGACTGGCATTATGGTAAGAGCCCATTCTGTGGTTGGCATCACCATTGCTACACTGTAATTAACTACAACAATTTTATCATTAAAATATGAATTATACAAACTCTATTATTAATCATTTTATTAGAGTGCATATCTTCAAAATCCTATGCCTTCATGTATCTGAAATTAAAATTCCACACCAAAACAAATAATCATTCATCACAATACTACCTGTACTTATACACAGTCTTGAAATGAAACAAATTTTATAATATTGCTCATTAATGTCCTCAAAGAGGTTAGGAGGAATGCATGTTCCCTTCTTTTGAGTGTACACTTCAGAGTTTGCCTTTTTGAGGAATATAGTTCAAGTAGAAATTAAGGAGAAAGAGCAGAATATAGTTTCAATGGAATAGGAACATTTGAACTAGAGACAGAACTCAAAATAGATTATGGATCAAGGAGGTTGATCTAACACCCCAAGCACCAGGAGTAGGATGAAAGTTTTCCCAACAGAAAATGATTTCTTTCAGGGCTTCTCATCACTGAATTGAAATCCCCCGCAGGAATAAATAGGTGAGGAGTCTTTAAACAGAAATTCCTAATTTTAAATTAAACACAAATTTAAACACAAATTTTGAAGTTGAGAGTTCAATGGGAATCTAATTCAACACATACCTTGAAAAGAATTTCAGATAAATGGGAGAGAGAGAGAGAGAGAGAGAGATACACATGGATGACCAGTGGTCATCCAACCTCTTCTGGAAGACTCCCATAATGGGGAAACACCCACTTTCAAGGTGGCCCATTCTATTTTGGATAGTTCTCCTTTTGATAAAATTATTTTCCTGGCATCCTAAAGCTTGAATTTTCCTTTTAACAACCTCCCTCTCATTCTTCCCTTTCTAGAAAGAAGTTGAATTACTTACTTTGCAGTTCCTGTCATCTGGAGTTGTTTCATCAAATTCTTCTCCCAAGTGGAAACTGATTTCTGTATTCTTGAAGGTGCTCTGAGTCCTTATTACCACTTTGTCGCCTTCTTGACTGATTATCACTGTTGGCTTAGTTACATTCCCCACCTGCCTAGTGGCAAAGCCCACTCCTATAGCACCAAGGAGAAACAATACTAGTCACTCTCAAACGATCTCAAACGAAAAACTACTGGACTTGCAATGAGAGCTTGCACTAATAGACAACTTTCAAAACCTTTCCTTGTTTTTCCCATTTCCTCCCACTCCCAGCCCCCACCTCACTCCCAAACCTTATCTTGGAAATCAAGGCATCCTAAGGCACAATCAGATATTTAGTCACGTAACATGATTTTATCTGCCAAAATAACTGAAACTGATGAAAAGAAGAGCAAATCAAAACATCAGCAAGCTCTTTTTAGTCTCAAGTGGTAAACACAACCCAATCAGAAGAGTCCAGGCTTAGGAGGAGAGAGGACAGATAATAAAGACTATATTTGCATCATCTCAATCCTTTAATCTACTGGAAAAAAACATAGTCTCAGAATTGGGGACCTGGGTTCTGCTTTCTTGAAAAAAAAATTTCTGCCCATAACAGCTGAAAAGGGGATCAGTAAACAATACACACACATACTATGGTTTTCAGAAAGAGTTAGTCTTGTCTTTTACCTACCTAGTGCCTTCATGTACTCATCAAAGTTATGGCTGTCGGTCAGCTTCCAGGTAGCACAGAAAGCCTCCACCATTCTTTTTTTTTCACCCTCTCTAGCTTCAGACAACTGAGAAGATCTGCCTGATTTTCCTGGCCCTGTGGTTTAGAAAATCCCCTTGCACTTCAGTTCCAGCTTCTTATTTGAAGAAGAGGCGGGCAAAGAGCAAGGATTAGAGCTGAAATCCCCACCCCTCCTCTGTCCCTCTTTCTAGGAGCCTGGAGATGGGGAGGGGGAATGGAATCGAGGAGCAAGGGGCCCAATCCTCTTTGTGATTGGCTCAGGCCACTAGGTCAGCAGAGTAGGGCAGGCACCACCCACCCAGCACACTGCAGCCCTTATTCCTGATGGGGTTAGGAAGGGGAGGACTCCTTAGTAGTCCTGGGGGGAAGGAGAAAGAAGCAAAAAATGAGAAGGGGTCTTTCAGGTTTAGCTTGAAATTTTGGCAATAGTAACACAAGGCTGTGAAAAGCAAAAAGAAAAACTCACAATAGGATATTCAGATTGATTTCCGTTGAACATGAAAATGGTGACAAATGAAAGCCCCATGAAAATGCAGTAATGCCAAGTTTTTTTTTTAAGCTAAAGGATGTTAGACTCTCTCTCTCCTTCTCTCTCTCTCTTTCTCTCTCAACATACTGGGGGAAAGACCTTTAACTGTTCCTGGTTTAATTTTATTTTATGTCATATTTGACAGAGGGAGGGAGAGAGGAGAGAGAGAGAGAGAGAGAATGAGATAAAATAAAGTTAAAACAGGAGGGAGTAAAGGGCCTTTTCTACCCTATGATGCATGTTTCCTTGCCTAGGCATCAATAAACTAAAACTATTTTGACACCCTCCCAACAAACAACAAGCAGATTTAAAGCTCTCATTGTCCTTAGCAAGAATAGGAGAGCTACACTGCAATGAAAGAACAGTCAAGAAAGGGTAAGATGAGGATGCATTCCCAGGGGAAAAATGAAAAAAGAACTGTCTGGGTAGAGAAAAGTGTGCTACTTCTTTCCCCAGATTATATAGAAACTGTCTAGAAATAGCAGGAGAGGATATCTGAATGATTAGCATTTTTAAAGATAGCCCTCACATGCCTGCACTGTAGCACCCTGTGGTTTCTCCAGGGCTCCCAATCCAAGCCAGCATAGGAAAGAGAACAGAAGTTAAAGAAACTAACTAGTGCAGGGGTGTCTGCTTCCAACTGTAGCTTTCTTCATGCCTTTACTCACGTAAAGTGTAGCTGAAATGAATGTATGCTTATAAGTCGTGCCGACATGTTAAAAACAAAATATTTCTTAGACTATTTGAGAGTTTTGAGCAGCGATTAATATTCCCTGGGAGACCCAAAATCACCGTGAATGAATAGAAAAGTATTTATTAAGCCCTTACTGTGTTTGAAGCATTATACTAAGAAGTAGAAGTACAAATACAAAAACAAGCCCCTGTTCTCTAAGAATATGCTTATTAATAGGAGGAAGCAACACATGTAGGAAAGTGATGGGTGGCCAGGAAAGGTAAACTCACAGGGAGAGTGAGCAGAATCCTCACAAAGGAATGATTCCTTCTTTTCAGAAGCAATGGTATTTATTTGATTTTTGCACTGAAGGAAAGATGGAAAGTGAGGACAGGAGAGACAGGGTGCCATAAGAGGAAGATTTTATGTGACTTTCCTTCAGTGACCAAGATGAGCCAGAAGTAGTGAATTATCCATCAGCAGAGGTCCAAGGAGGATCATGATACACAGTGAGTCTCACAGATCTTCAAGACTGGTCTAGTGAGAGAGCTGATTCTCTGACTTGTCTGGAGCCTAGGACAACCCACCTTAGAACAAAACCTAAATGTAGGGTTCTTAACTTTTTGGATCCCTTTGGCAGACTGGTGAGGTCTATGAAGGCTTTCTCACTATTATGTTTTTAGATGCATAAAATAAATAGAATTACAAGGAAATCAAATACATAGAAATAGTGTTGCTAAAATATATATATTTTAAAAGTTTACAGACCCCAAATTAAGAAACTTGACTTAGATCTACTGGTTAGTTCCAGAAACCCTGGGGACAGTTAGGGGTGGAGGGTTTGGACCTTCCATGGTTAAGTCTGTCCCTCTTATGATGGACAGTTTTGTCTTAGTGCAGTTACTCTACAAAGAAATACTTAATAAATGTTTACTGTTGCTGTTAATGTCGATGCTACTATCTAAATCGCTTCATAGAACTGATCCACATAATCCATTGTAATTTTAGCAACTGTCCCATTTGCTTAACTTGACCTCTCTTGCTTTCAGCAGCTGAGACTTCACCCTCACATGTCTATGATGCTTTTGCTCAGAATTGATTTGTGTCGTTCAGCATTCATTCACTCATTCACTAAACATTTATTAAGGACCTACTATGCTGCAAGTTACTTAACTTCCCTGAACTGCAGTTCTCACATGTAAGATGAAAGGATGAGTTAGATGCCCTCTAAGGTCCCTTTCAGTTCTAATTCTGTGTTCTTTGGCTAATATGTAAATTTGTTTTCCTTGGCTATATAAGCTAGCATATAAAATAAAAGTGCATTTAAAAATAAACATTAAAAAATATATGTTTCTTCTATATAAGGAAATGCCAGAAACTATATTGTAACACTTGAAACCATGTTCTGAAGTGAACTATTTATTCTGCCATTCTGTCAGTGGTTGCCCCACTCAAGTTCTTCATATAAATGGCAGTCAGGCTCTGGGCAAATCACCAAACTCAGTTTCTTCATCTGTAAAACAGAGATAATAACAGCAGCTACCTCACAGAGCTGTTGCCAGGATCAAATAAAATAGCACCATATAAACAGTGTAATCATCACCATCATATGAGCAAACCAAAAAAATTGTGGATTTAATGGTAGCGAATAACCTGCCATTATGCACCCATTTCACAAATAATTACTGATCATCCACTATGTGCTTAACAGTAAGCTAATATAGTTCATGTATGGGCAGTTATAGAATGCCAGGCTTCAGTCTGAAAGACTCATCTTCCTGAGCTCAAATCTGGTCCTTAGACACTTGCTAGCTCTGTGATCCTGGGCAAGTGACTTAACCTTGTTTGCCTCAGCTCTTCATCTGCAAAATGAGCCAGAGAAGGAAATAGCAAACTATGCCAGTATCTTTGCCAAGAAAACCCCAAATGGGGTCACAAAGAGTCAGACAGGACTGAAAGGAGTGAACGACCACAATACAATTTAAATATTTCATAAGATTCCTGATATCAGTGTTGGCTCTCCATTAATCATAGAAATTCCTCTACCTTCGTAAGCAGTCTTCATGAGGTGGTCTCACACACAAACACTAAATCAGGTCACCAGTTTTCTGGTACTGAACTTAACTCCCACAGACCAATTCTCAAGAAACAGTACACAACTGAAAATGATTGAACAGTAACCAAGTAGCCCCATTCTGGGGACTCTACTTGTCATTGGATCTGGGTTTGAGTAGCTCTTGAGTATGTGTTACATTTGTATCTGTTTTGTATTCTCCATAATGCTGGCATTATGTATCCTCAAATTATCATGTATTTATCTGTCTTTAAATGTTGTATTCCATTAAACTTCAATTTATTGAGAGTAGAGCCTGCACCTAGCACAAACCTGTAAGTGTTTAGTAAATACTTTTCAAATAAATCAATGAATTGCCTAACTCATAATTCAATAAGTTTTTATAGAACAATGAAATTGGAGAGAGTTTCTTTGAAGTAAACCAAAATTTACCTCCCTGTAATATCCACCTAATTCTGCCCCATGGAGCTGTGAAAAATATTTAATTCTTCTTTAATATGAAAGTCCTTCAAATATTTTAAAATAACCATATCTTCTGCCTCCATCACATTTTCTTCTTCAGGCTCAACATTCCCAGTTACTTCAATACTTTCAGACCACTTGGTACTCTTGATTTTTCTCAGGAGACTGAGGGTGGTGGTGGGGGGAACAATGTCCTTTGTGAAAATGTTCTTCTTCAAATGTAGCATACAAAACTAAACATAACACAACACTCCAAGTGTGATCTAACTAGTGCAGAGCATAATAGGAACTATTACCTCCCTTTTCTTGAACCCTAGATATCTTTTCATGTCCTACAATTACATTAACATTTTTTTCAGCTGTCTCATCACACTGACATGTTGAGTTATATTCAACTAAACCCCTCACTTTTTTTCAGCCAACCACTGAGTCATATCTTCCAAATTCTGGAAGTTTATAATTATTTTTTAATCCTGGTCAAGAGAACTTTGTATTGATCTCTATTAATGGACAATAGATTTAGTCTATTGTTCCAACCTTTTGTGATTTTTAAATTTAGATTCTGATGCCATTCAAATGATTAGTTATCTTTCTCAGCTCCATATAAACAACAATATGTGAAAAACTTTCTGTGTCTTTATACATCATATTTAAAGAGAGGAATATTGAAAATATAGATCAGGACAGGATTGAGATTGGAGCCCTGTGACACACCGTGAATACACTTGAAATCAATCATAATCCTTTCTGGGTGTAGTTATTCAACAAATATCAATCCACCAGACTGTCTTACTTTCATCCTGACTAGAAGGACATAATAGCAATATCACAGGCCTTACTGAAATTCAGATATTTTATATCTCCTGTAAGATATTGAATACTATTTTAATGGATTACAGTTTCCATTCTTTGCCTACGAAGATGTGTGAGGGTGATATCTTTCCACAGCCTAAGAATATCTTGCTACAGCCTAAGAAAGCACAAATTGCTACAAAACAATTCTTTAGGTAAGCTATTCTCAAATATCTGACCCTAGTAGATTTAAATACTTTTCATGTTCTATTCCACAATAACACAGGACAGAAGTGATAAAATGTGATCTAGGTGGACTATTTTAAAAGGCACTATTTCCTTTTCACACATTAGGATTTAATTGTTATTCCTTTTGTAAGTCTCTTTTAGCACAGGATTTTCCATAGATAAAAGAAATGTGAAAAGATGATTCGCTAATAGTAAAGTAACTATCAATGGCCTCTCAATATGATGAACATCCTCCTACCCCTTAGGGGTACAAGTTTGTCACTGCTTGAATGACTGTCTAAAAATTTAGGGGTAGACGAGGAATATTGATTTGTACATGAAACTTACAGGACAATTACAGGGAAAACACAATAGAACATACCCAAGTTACTTGACTTGATATATTGAACTCTCTGATGTGTTGTTAAAATTCTTCAACCAAAGAGTTGTATTAACTGAATGAAATTAACTTCTAAAAATGAAAATCATTGCATTTGATAGTTTCAACTAAATGTCTGTCAAATTTACTTAGAAATTTAACAGATGAGAAGGTGGGTGAAACCATGGGGAAGATGGGAATAATGAAGACTAATTACATGAAGATAAATTATTCTAAGGATTTTGGAACAATTTTTTGATTATACTATAATATCATGCAACTAGGCACAGAGTCCTAGGATAGGCACATCTTTTTATTTAGTATTAATTGGAAAAGCAGCACAGTATAGTTGAAACAGCCCTGAACTAAAGTTTAGAAGACATGAATTCAGTTGCCAATTCCACCATAAATTAGCAATGTGACCTTAAGCAAGTCACTAAGTCTCTTGGGGTCTCAATTTCTTTATTCATAAAAAAGAAGATATTGAATTAGAAAATCGCTATAGTCCTCATTTCTAATGTTCTGTAATTCTAGTAATGATGATCATATATTACTTTCATGAATTAGTAGTATACATGAAAATATTTATTTTTAATTGAAAAATGGCAAGCTCCCAGGAAGAAAAGCATTTTTTTGTCCCATTAGTGAATATCATATATCAGTTCCATTTAAACACTAAACATCAATTCACTTTCACAAAGGGATGGTTACTTCAAGATGTAACAAAAACAAAAGTACAAAGATCTCTTCATATAATCTCAGGGGTCTCACACTTCCTTATCCCACCTCAGTTTCTTGAGAAAGTGGGTCCAACTTTGCTTGGTTTTTTTTTTAACATATTTCTATACATCTTTTAAATTTTTATTTTATTTTTTCAATTAAAAATTTATTTTCTCACTCTCTTGCCCCACCTCATTAATTAGAAAAAGAAAATCCTTGTAATAAATATGCAGTTAAGCAAAACACGTTCCTGAATTGACCATGCCCAAAAAGTTTATGTCTTAATTTGTACCCTGAATCCAAGAGGTGGGTATTTCATTATAGGTCCTGTATAGATCAGAGTTCTTAAGTCTTTCAAAGTTATTTGGTTTTACAATGTCATTTTATAACTTCTGATGTTGTTGCTCTTTTCACTCTACATCATGTTATAAAAGCTTTCCCAGGTTTCTGTGAAACCACTCCCTTCAAAATTCCCTACACCACCATAGTATTCTATTACATTCGTATGCCATAATTTGTCCAGCCATTTCTCAACTGATGAGTAGTTAATAAACATGTATTAACTACTTACTATGTGTCAGGCACTGTACCAAGCTTAGGGCATACAAAAGATAGGCAAAAAAATAATCCCCGCCCTCAAAGGGTTTAATGGGGGGTAACAACATGCAAACGCACACACGCACACACACACACACACACACACACACACACACACACACACACACACACACCAAGCTATGTACAAGATAAATAGAAAATAATTCACAGAGAAAAGACATTAGAATTAAGAGAGTTTGGGAAAGGTTTCTTCTCTAAAAGATGGAATTTTAGTTAGGACTTTAAGGAAGCCAGGAAAGTCAGTAGGTGAAGTTGAGGAGGGAGAGCATTCCAGGCATGAGAGACAACCAGAGAAAATGCTTAAAGCCAAGAGATGGAGTGTCTTATTGGTGGAACAATCAGGAGGCCAGTGTCACTGAATAGAAGAGTGCATGACTGGGAGTAAGGCATAAGAAGACTGGAAAGGTAGGAGAGCAATAGGTTATAAAGGGCTTTGAATGCCAGAGTATTTTGTTTGATCCTGAAGGTGATAGGGATCCACTAGAGTGAAATAAGAGTACCGTTTAGGCTAAGCTCTTAATTTTCTATACAAGTCTTTCCTTCATATCTCATTTCTGTTATATATCTTCCCTCTAGTGCTTTCATTTCATTTATAGATTCATTTTTAAACTCTTGCTTCACTTTGTCCAGGAATTATAGCTGAATTTGCGTTCAAATTGTGTTTTTCCATGAGTCCTTAGTTATAGATGTTATAGAGTCATTCTCTTCTGAGTCTGTCTTTCATTTCCCTGTCAATATAATTGTTCTTAATGATGAGTTTCTTTTTTTCTTTTTTTATTCTTTTTTTTTCAGCCTTAATTTCTGACTTTGGAGTTTACATTTGGGGCCAAGTTTTGTGCACTTCTGAAGTGAATATCTGGGCTTTGCTTAGTACTACTTTTTATTCTCTTAGGTTTTACTCCTTTCATTTGGCATTGAGTCCTGTGTTCTTTAAGTATCTTAGGAGCATCCATCTAGAGATATGAAAGTTTTCTGTATACCCTAAGAGGTCTTATTCAGGGCAAATTTTGGATATTGCCCTCTTGATCTGAGTTTTGCAAGATTCTGACCTAGGTTTGGATCTGAACATCACAACTCTGGGTTTGCCCCAGTTAAAGTTCTGGTAGACTGCTACTGAATCCAAGTGCCATCCACTACTTGGAAGATTCTGAATGTTAAGATTAACAACACTTCAAACTCCCCCTCACTAGACGCAACCTGTGCTAGTTACTCTGCTTTAGAATTCAGACCAAGCCAGAAGCTGGATCTAAGTCTTCTACTCCTGGGGTCAGAGTTACAGTTACTGTTTGCTGCTGTTTCTGATCCTTGCCCAGTATACAGCCTGAAGCCTGTGACCTCTTCCTTCCTTTGTCTAACATCTTTAAGCCCTGTGATACAAGCAGCAGAGCTGTCAGTTGACACCTGTTTCTTCCACCTTCAAAGTGTGATGGATCTCCTCTGAGATGGATCCCAGACTTCTTCATGTCCTGGTACATAGCCCCAGGCCCTAGTTCAGTTTCTGAGGTAGAAGGTTCCTTAACACACTCTTCTTGTTTGACCCTGTCCCATGTATGCCAACCTGTGTCTTCATATGCAAACATGAGTAGGAAAATGACTCAAAATTTTTTCTTGGATTTCCTGATCAAGACACAGTCTGGTACATTTTTTAAATCTCTGAATCCTTGGCATCTAGTTCAATGCCTAGCACATAGCAAGTGCTTAATAAGTACTTATTAAATTGAATTAATTCATATCCATATTACCTTGAATATAGTACCCAGGCCTCTCCTTCCCTAGATTGTGGGAGAAGTTAGACTTCTCTCAAAAATCATTCTTGATTTTCTATTTAAAATGAAAGTAAAGAATGGACACTTTGATGTCAATTCAAATATGAGGGTTTTATTAAGGAATATGACAGATTCTTACTATACCATCTGGAAGAATGTTTCTACTGCCAGAATGAGTTCATAGAAATTTTCTTCCCAATGAGACTGCTGGTTTGCTTACAGTAGTTAATTAGCATTTACGAATTGGAAAAAAAGGACAGATTTGTTTGTTATCCCAGTCTCTGCAGAACTATGCCATTTGTTCTGCAAACTAAAGACAAAAGTCAGCTTTGAATAAAGATTATCAACTAAATAATTATAGGAAGCTAAGAGGCGCTGGGTAGACATATTTTGAAGAGAACATGTAAAATGTCTTTATCAGGTTTGGGTAGATTGCATACATAATTTTGGAAACTATGAGAATTTTTTAACCTTTCTTCTGAGTGAAAACTAATTTGTTATAAAACCAAAGACCTAGAATAAAGTCGTATGTATCTAGAATCATTTTAATGTTTTCTCTTAATTGAACAATTGATAAATGCCTTCTAGAAGACTTCTTCTCTGTAAGAGGCTATTAAGTCTCATGAGAGGAAAGTAGACACTTCTATAAGCCACTGAGAAAGATGAAGTATTTTACATTACTGTCCATTCCCTAGTTCCTGACTCTGGCAATCAAAAAATAATTATATAATAGCACTTCAATATTTCCAATGTGTTTTACCTCAGTTGAAAAGAATTCGATTCTAGTAAAGGAATATGATTTAACAAGCATATATTTTCATATCAAATTACATTGTGTTCATCAACAGGAAATGTATTTGTGGAACTTGATGATGAAATGTATTACACAGAAGTTAAAGTTTATGTTTTCTAAGATGAAGCTGAGCATTCTAGATCACAATACTGACTCCAGAAACCTGATCCTGTCTCTTATTGACCAAATGAAAACAGATTCTTGCATAACCTATATTCTTCCCCACAAATATTAAAAAGCTTCTGCAGGTTTATTGTCCTCCATTATATTTGCAACAAAGTGAGGTGTGAGTATGTGTTGCAGGATGTGAGCAGTGCTTCTCAAATTCTCAGGGCTTCACCCCAGGACTGTATTTTATTTTACCTTCATTCTGCCATCTGTATTTAGATCAAAAATAAATTCAAACCAACCACCCAATCCAGTTTATGAATTGGAGTTGATGAGTGTTTGGGGAGGGTAGAGGTGCACTAAACAGGAACAGAGAAAGTGGGAGAAAGAATTTCAATCACATATTACCCAGTTCATCTAAATAACATGAATGAATGAAAAAACCAGTTAACAAGCATTTACTATGTACAAAGTACTGTGCTAGGGGTATCAGTACAAAAGTGAGATAGTCCCTGCTCTCAAACAGCTCACGTTCTATTTGGATGAGATAATACAAAAAGAAAATTTTAGCTAAGGGCAGATGGAAAGGCCCCACAGTGCCTAGCATACAACAGCAAAGCAGATGGCAATATGCACCAAAGAGATATAAACTGAAAGTCACATTCTAAAAACTCTTACCAAAAGCAACACTTTTATAAATGTCATCTCTACAAGGCGTCCAGCTGCCTTCATAAAATCCCTCTGAAAGCAGTCTTCATAGGAGAAACCATCTGTAATAAACACATTGGTGACTTTCATCTAAGTAAACACAAACTTCTAAAGTTCTAATTTTGTTGTAAATTCAATTGTTCTTATTTTATTTAAATTAGATTTAATTAAATAAAAATTAACAAGTGTTATTGACTTGCTTTCCTTCATTTTTATTTTAGCAAATATCTTCCCTTATTTCCCATTTTATCTGAATGTGGCTGCTTATATTACCAGAAACAAGTGAGGCAATCAAAACAGAAAATACTGGTTTAGGGCCATGTACTTATTGAACCATTAACATTTAACAAGTGTTCATTGAAATGAAATGACTTACTCCATCATCAAACTAATTTTTTTTTCTTCTTGATGCTATTTATTACTTCTTCAATTTGGCCACAGTCATATTAATGCCTCTAGAATAGGAATGGCCTTATCTCATATTGTCAGCTAGGATTTGGAGACTATGTTTAACTCCTAAAGCCAAAAAAAAAAACCCAGCATGGTTTTAAGTCTGTGAAAGGGGTAGAAAAGAGTGCTCAAAAGAAGAAAGGGTATACAGAGAAGAAAGGGGATGTGATGCCTCTTCTAGTGGCCCAGGGTCATAACTGAACCGCAGAGACTCTGAAGAAGGGATTTGGAGCGGACCAGGACAATCTGAGCCAGAGACAAAGGTGTTGTGTGTGGGGGGTTTTTTTTAATTTTTGCTTTTTTTTTTTCAAGAAAGGGAAAGGGGAGAGGGAGAAGAAGAGGTAAAATGATGAAAAAGGTACTGATTGCTCTGATCAATGATGACCAAGTGCAAACTGAATTATTTTTATTCCCTTACTAGAATAGACTGTCCTTCTCCTCCTCCTGTTTTCCTTTCCTGATACCTGGGAAGAGAAAAAACCCATTTTTATGATGTTCCAATGCCATACCAGCTCTTGCTCCACAGTCTGTGTGAGCTACTGCCCCCAATCATAGTCTGATCAATTTCTACCTCTGCTGCTCTGCTGTACCCCTGGGCTACTAGGAGAAGTGCCTCTCCTCTCCTCTCCTCCTATTAATTTTTCCTCCTTTGGAGGATTCTTTCCTGGGGGGGAATCTTTAAACAATGCTATATTTTCTTTCCTTTTCTTCTCTACTAGAGATACTAAATATAAATCAGACTATAATAGTATGAGAGTATGGTATATAGAATGAAAAGAACATTAAAATAATTGAGTCAGTGTTGAGAAGGATCCATAGAAGTCATCTAGCTTAGTAGTGTCAAACTCAAATAGAAACAGATTTCAGGAGCCAGAGTTTGATACTTCTGATCCAGTACATTCTCTACCTAAACCCTGACTTCTCTCTAAGAATTCCTAATGTTACTTGGTTTTTGAATTAAATATTTATACTATATTATTCCACTTGATCAATATCAGGAGAATGTGGAATCACTAGATTCCACTCTATCATAATAAGTCTATTAGGAATATTCTATGAAGTCAAGAGTACAAACTACTGTGAGAAATATTATCTATTTGTCAATAATTTTTTGTGAACCTGGAAAGCAGTAAGTCAAAGTAAAGGTTTCACATATGCCAAAATATTGACTTTTGTTGTTTGATCATGTCTGAGTCTTTGTGACATGGAACAGCAGACCAGAGGGCACAGAGTGCTTAATTATAACTTTGTGGTGGGGGACTTGAGGAGGATGGAAATAAGGGTTGTGGGACAACTATTTTGCCTAGTTATGGAATACATGGCAGAAGTATGATTTTGGTTTACCATGAGGTAGAGTTCACATACTTTGTAAAAATATTTTCTGTTTTCCCTGAAAAAAATATATGGTTTAAGACCATATATTTCCCCAAACTCAATATCCTTCATAGGGATAGTTGGCTGGCAAAGCAGCACATATTATCTTTCAATGAAATTCATTTTTATACTAATACTAATGATAACTTACATTTGCACCTCATTTTATAGTTTTAAAAGCTCTTTCGTATACCTGATCTCAGTTGGTGTTGACAATGACTCTAGGGGGTAGGCAAGATGAGGTATATTATCCCTACTTTATAGTGGAAAAATTGAGGCTGGAATAGGTTCCATGGACACCTATAAAATGCATCAAGGACCTGGAATTTAATTAATGTGGCAGTTCCTTCTACTGATATAACCATTTACAAGTTACAGTCTTGTAGAGTTGTAATGACTTCCCCATGATTAACTGTATAGCTCAAATCAGAGGATAGATTTGAGCTCAGGTTTTTCTGACCCCCAAGTCCAATATCCTATTCATTCCTTATGGGATCCATTATTGAAGACTTGATTGAGAATCATTTTGTAATATCTGTTTCCTTTTGATTTTGAAGCAAGTAGTGCAATGAGAAAGCAACACATCTAATCCTGGTTCAGCTGCTTGCTATTTGTGTCATCTGTAAAATAAAAGGGATTTGAAGACATGTTCTTTCCATTGTACCACATTACCCCTTGTATTTTTCAAGAAGAAAACCAGGTGAATGTTTTGTTTTTCATCATGTCTCTGATGAGAACCATACTTTGGCATTTTAACAGTATTTTAATAAAACACTCTCATAAAATAAATAGTATGACAAATGAAAAGCATATTTCAGTCATGTGAAACATAGAAGCTAGGAAAAGTACAAGGCAGTTTGGTACTCAAGGTACTCAATGTTAGGGGGATTAGGAAAGACTTTAAGTCAAAAATGTCATTTAAGCTACGTTTTAGAAGAAAAGAGGGACTCTGTGAAACAGAATTAGAATATGTTTTACTACCTTAATAAAATAGTAGGCATAAGGTTGTCAACTTAGCATAAGTAATTCTATTTTGTCTTAAGCCTCCATTTTGTGAGTTGTTTTAAGTAAGGTTTTTAGATAATAAATTACTTATATGATATGACCTAGTAAATAACATCTGTGTTCTTCAACAACTGATAAGCATATATGGACCCTCTGGACAGACCACCAATGGAAAAATACTATCAAGAGCCCTATCAGTAACATGTTAAAAAAAACCTTACAGATCAAACTATGTGTTGAGAAGTATAGGTCTAACTGGTGTTTCCAGTGTATGGTTAGTGTATATAATGGTATGTCAGTTATAAGAGTGGACAGTATGTCATGGAGACAATCAACACGTAGGCCCAGAGAGATAGAGCACCCTGTGGAAGGAACAGAGACAGATCAGATTGGCTGGATAATGTCTCACTCCACTTTGCACTTACCACTCCATACAATGAGATGCTTCTCCCAGGATAAGTTCATCCTTTCTAAACTCACCACTATGCTGCAAATTCAAGTCTTGATTGACACCACCTCCCTCAGCTTCTTTTTCCATCTGATTGGAGAACTAAAAGGAGGAATACCTAACTCCTCCCTATGCCTTCCATTATATTGGGAAGAAACTGGACTCTCAACTCACATTACTTTGTACCATCTATTCTTTCTATTTTCAACTCCACAGAACAAGACGTCTTCATGTCATATATCTTCCCCCCACCCTTTCCTGCTTCCTTTTGTGTGTTGCCTCCCCCTTTAGATTATAAACTCCTTGAGGGCAGGGACTATCTTTTTTTTAATTGCATCCCCAACATTTAGTTGTTGTTTGCCTTCATTCTCGAAGAGGACCATGACATCAAGAAGGTAATGCCATGCCTTCCAAGTGAATTGGATTTAAGGGAAGAAAGACTGGGCAAAGCCACCAACCTTACTTTCTCTTCTGGTCAGCACTTAGTATAATGCCTGGCACATAGTAGGTACTTAATAAATGCTGAATGGATAAGAGGTGAAAGGGAATTAGTGGGGATGGAGAGATAGACTGCCATTAGGTTTACAAAGATTTAAAACCTATATAAAAAGTTTACATTTGGTCCTAGAAACATTAGGAAGGCACTAGAGTTGGTTTATTCCCTCATTAGTCTAATCCAAGGGTGACCTCAAGGCTATATGTGGCCTTCTAGGTCCTCAGGTGCTACTTTTTGACTGAGTCCAAGTTTTACAGAACAAATCCCTTCAATGAGGTTTAGGGGATAGATTGCTATTCTATGAGAGAGAAAATACTGAGTTCAAATTCCATTTCTAATGATTACCAGCTGTACAGTCTTGGATTAGTAACTCAGTCTCTCAGATTCTCAGAAAGAGAGAGAAGGAAAGAAAGAAAGAAAGAAAGAAAGGAAGGAAGGAAGGAAGGAAGAAAGAAAGGAAGAAAGAAAGAAAGAAACCTGGCCCATAAACCCCAAATTAACTGGGGGTCCTCTGGCCATCCAAATTTATCTTCCTTTGAAAAGAAGGAAGGGGGAGGGACAGAAGGGAGTGGATGAGATGAGTTACTCAGCTAGCTGGATTCTCATTCAGGCAGCTTGGTCTGTGCTCATCCTTCATTTTCAAAGAAGACCATGACATCAGAGAAATGATGACATGACTAGCACTTGACTTTGTTTCGAGGGAGGTAGGGCTGTGCAAGGTCACCAGCCTCACTTTCCCCTTCTGAGCCATCTGGTTCCAGTGACAAGATGGTAAGGGACAGGGATAGAGACTAGATTTGTGATTTTATTGATGTAGGCAACTCTGGTCAGGAAACTTCCTCTACCGATGCAGGTTGGTACCTTCTCTGCAACTTATAGCCTTATAGAGCTATTTAGAGCAGAGAGGATGAGCCAAATGTCCAGGGTCATGCAGTCAGGATGTGACAGAAGTAATACCTGAACCCAAGCTTCTGACATCTGAGACCAATTTTCTATCACCATGGCAAGTAACTGCCTCTTTTGATATTCCCAGTGCTTACCACAGTGTCTGGCTTAATAGTAGGTGCTTAATAAATTTATACTGACTGACTAAATGCAAAATTATACAAAATAAGTGCAAGGTGATTGGAGGAAGGGACAATTATAACTGGGGATCACTCTTGTAGGAAGTGGGACTCAGCTGAGTCTTAAACAAAGTTCAAGATTCTACAAGATAAAGGTGAGAAGAGAGTACCTTCTAAGAATGAGGGATAATCTAAGAACAACCCGCAAGTCAGGTTGATGTGAACAAAGACTCTATGTAAGAAAATAATGTATAATATGCTTAGAGAGGTTTGCTGAATCCAGATTGTTAAAAAGCTAAACATAAGAGTTTTTATTCAATCATAGAAGTAACTGGAGCCACTAGGGTGTCTTGAGCCAGGGAATAACTGACTGATGGTTTAGGAATATTAATTTGTTAGCTGTGTAGAGAATGGATCATAAAAAGGAGAACTTGGAAGTGGAAAGATTATTGCAGAAGTCCAGGTGAGAGGAATAAAATTGAGAGGTGGCCTATGTGAGTGAATGTCGGCGATGCTATGGAGATTGAATATACAACTGATTGAATATGAGGACTGAAGGAGAGGGAGGAATTAAAGATAACTTTGAGGTTATGAACCTAGCAGATTGGAATGATCACAGTGTCTTTGACAGAGATAAGAAAATTAGGGAGAGATAAAGATTTGGGGCAAAAGATAATATGAATACATAGAAAACATTTGAGATTATCACTACATTCCCTATAAAACTGAGTTTGGGTGTTGCCAGAAAAGAAGGATTATGACATATATTGCCTATTTGATATTTGTTGAATATATAAAGAATGAATGAAAAGGAAGGTGCCCTAGGGGATTATGAAAACACACCCAAGTTGGGAAAAATTAGTGCCTCTCCTGTAGCACAATTAAGGTTAATATAAGGCAGGCAGAGAGTGTCATATGATATATAGTCATCAGGGTTTGCTTCCCTAGGCAACTTTAGGGATTTGACCTCTCATAACACTTGGTTTTGCAATTCTCTAATACATATAAATAATGCTGTACTGTATGTTCTTTTATTCAACTGACACCTATTAAAAACCTACTGTGTACAAAGTGTAATGCTCTATTCTAGAGGAGAAAATAGGTAGTTATTTGTGCTTGTGTCTCATCTCCTACCTGATGATTAGATGTGTGGAGTATTAGATTCTGTTTTATCTAGACGCTGTATTTCTCATGGTCTCTAGCACTGTGCTATACACAGAGAAAAATGCTTCATAAATGCTTTGTGAATAAATTGACAGATGTCTAGGGAGGCAGTCCTAGTATAAGGGAAGTGACGTTGATTCTGAAGTCAGAAGACCTGAGTTCAAACAACGGTTTGTTTTGTAGTACTATATTGACCACAGAGTGATGAATGGGCACCCTAAAGTAACTTAGGAGAGTCAGAAATGTCATGGTTGGCAACATCTGGATTGGTGACAGCCTCCTGACTCCATTGGAGCCAGGAGCCCCTTTTGATAAAGCTGGAGCAAGAGCAAGTTGACACAATTGTGACCTAAAGAAACAGTCACCAAGGCTGTTCTTATTGTATCCACCATAGGTGTTTACCACAAATGGAAACTCAGTCTCTGAAACAAATGCAGCAGAGCTCATGTTATTGGTAGGCTGGAATTAAAGACAATCCCAGGAAATGAATGCTCAGAGTTGAAGGATGTTCAATCATCACCCTTCCACCTTGTCCCAGTACCTAAGAGATTTTAGAGCCTGGCCATGCATGTGACCATTTTCTCATTATTTCCTGGGACAGTATCCTTGAGACTCTGAATTACTAATTACTTATTAGTTACCATTAACTTAATCAAATGTGCATTTTCATAACCATGAATTACTACATAATGGAACCATATGATTTAGAACTAAACTTTAGTCTCTAGCTTGCTGTTTGTTCAGTCATTTCAACTGTGTCTGGATCTTTGTTCCCCGATTTGGGTTATTTTTTGGCAAAGGTACTGATTTGCCATTTCCTTCTCCAGTTCGTTTTCTAGATAAATAAACTGAGTCAAAGAGGATTAAGCAACTTGCCCAGGGTCACACAGCTAGTAAATGTCTGTGTAAAAGTCCCCAGGAAGAGGAACTTTCCTGATTCCTGGCCTGGCATTCTACCCACTGTGCCACCTAGCTGCCCATTATCTAAGCCTCTTCTTTTCATACTGGTGAAGTGACTTGTCCATGACTCTCATTTGAAAGATCCTCCTAATTATATGTGATGTTACTATGTATTTAGTATTAAAAATAAAAATCAGAATTTATAGGTCATAAACAATAAATATCTTGTTTAATACTGGTGGCTAGGCAGCACAGTAGGGAACTAGATCTGGAGTCAGAAAGTCTTCAGGCAAATCACTTAACCTCTGTTTGCCTCAGTTTTGTTATTTTCAAATTGGGGATAGTAACTTCCCAGGGTTGTTATGAGGATGAAATGAGATAATATTTGAAAGCATTTTGTAAAAACCTGAAAACATAATACAGGTGTTAGCTATTATTATTTCTTTTATTAATATTGAATTTTCAGGTTTACAAAATGCTTTATACTCATTTTCTTATACTATACATCTTGCAGAGATATTATGAGGGAAGTGATTTGTAAACCTTTAAATGTTATCAAATATGTCAGAAGGTAGGATGGTATAATGGCTAGAAAGCTGACCTTGGAATCAGCAGACTTGGGTTTGTCTTGACTCTAATCCATACTGGCTGCTTGATCCCACACAAGTCATTTATCCTCTAAGTGCCCCAGGTAATTTGCTAAAAATGTAAGTTATCGAGAAGATACCCATCTGCATTGGAGGAGGATATTCTTCCCAAGGAACTTCTTGCAAGTATAAATCCCACTTATGGTAAAACTAAGGTGTTTACCCTTAGTCATTACTGGACTATCTCTATTATTGGATGTTTACAAAACACAGACAATGCCTCTGATTTATATAGCACTTTAAATTTAACAAATTCTTACAACTACCCCATGAAATAGATACCACTGTTATTATTAATCTCATTTTACGGATAAGGATATTGAGCCGCAGAAGTTAAATGATTGGCTTATGGTCAGATGAACTAGTCTATGGCAGAGTCAAAAATAGAACACAGGTCTTCAAAATCCAAATTCCATATTTTTTCTACTAGTGATGATGGCCATACAGCCAAAAGAGTTTGTAACTCAGAAAACTCTCCCAGGATTATGTTCTTTTTATGGTAATTTTATAGTACCTACTAGATCATGGCTCCAACTGAATTTTAAAGACATTTTATGTACATGGAATGGCAGTGACAAATCATGAAGACGATTAAACAACTTCAGGGCCAAAGTCCTGGACTAGATTAGGTGCTACTGCTTTTTACTTGCTATAAAATAATATTTAATACCTTAGTGCAAGAATCAGGATCTAAAAGCCAGGAAGCATGTGATGGGAGGAGAATACCAGACCAAACAAGGCTCAATAACATGGCACTCCACTGGTTGGTTGCATCACACAAATTTACATTTGTCTGAGTGCTATAATTTTGCATCCTTGAAGGAAGTTAAGTATTTCATTAGGAGATAGCTACTATCACCTTTCCCCTTTCTTCACTCTACTCCCCTATGTCTATATACACACCTTCCCTCGTGCCCACACATACCTTCCTCCAAAGGGAGTAAAATCAGTTTGGTAGCTTTGCAGTGCATTGAAAATATTTGCAGTGAACCTAGTCAGATCTTAACTGTCCTGTTGCCTGTTTAATAGTTGTGAATTCGATATCAAGTAAAGATACATTACCTTAGTATGCAAAATAGGGAATACCATGATAAAATCATGAGCAGACATTCTCATTTGTAGAATAGTCTCCATTTTAATACTGTGTTCTGAGTACGTGAAATTGCCAGAAGGGTCTCTGATATCATTGAATAATCTTTAGTAGATAAAGTCCTACATTGTCAGTTCCTACTGTACTACAATATTGAACTGGAGCTCAATGACTATAGATCATGCTAATCCAATTAGTTGGTTGAATTTTTCATTTGGTGAATCAGGAATTTATGACTACAGAAAAAAAATTATGTAAACAACCAAAACTATTCAAAACAATATGAAATGAGAAAAAATGAATTGGGGCTTACCACTATTTAAATGGATTATATGCTCAGAATGAACTATACAGTGAGTTAAACATTGCCTGATCTTCAATCCTACATTGAATTAAACATTGCCTAAAAGAAAACCTGATCCTAGTATAGAGTTAAATTAGATAATTATCACTAATGACTTATAGGTCAATCTTATCTAAGCTTTTTTCTATAATGGAAATATTGAGTTTATAGATCTCAGTTTCATATGCATAGAGGGCCAGCCTCACAGTCAGAAAGAACTGAGTTCAAGTCTAGCCTTCAACACATACTCACTGCATGACCCTGGGTAAGTTATATATCTCAGACTCCAAAGAAACTCCCTAAGAACAGACTAAAATTGTAGAACACTTGTCATTCCATATTGGTAAGGGAACTTCATCAGAAGGGATCTGCCCCAATAAAATCACCAATCCTAAAAATCAACAAAATTTAATTACCTTAAGATAACTATACTTCCCTTATGATAATATTCACAGATTTTTGAAAGATTTGTATAGTCAACTGGGTCAAACAATTAAAAATATAAAAAAAGCTTAGGAAGCAGCTAGGTGGTGCAGTGGATAGAGCACCAGTGCGCAGGAGTCAGGAGGAACAGAGTTCAAATCTCACCTCAGACACTTGACACTCACTAGTTCTGTGACCTTGGACAAGTCACTTAACCCCGATTGCCTCATCCTGGGTCATCTCCAGTCAACCTGATGAATATCTGGATTCAAATGGCTCTGCAGGAGAAATGAGGCTGGTGACCTGTACAGCCCTCCCTCTCTCAAAACAAAGTCAAGTGCAAGTCATGTCATTATTTCTCTATGGCATGGTCTTCTTCGGCAACAAAGGGTAAATACACTATAAAAAAAAGCTTAAACTTAGTAGGTTTGATGCAATGTTTTACTTTTTCATTTTGAATGTTCTGTCAAAATTAAAGTTATGTGATATATCAATGTGTTATATGGGTTTTATTCCTAGCTCTAGGAAGATTTTCTCTAATGTCATGTATTTAATTTGACAGCAAACAATTCATCAAGTCAAAAGAATATTTTTCTCAGTTTTAATATAATTCATGTGTAGGAGTTCTTCAGTTTTTGAAGATTAGGAGGTCTTATTATATGTTTACACAATGCTAAAATATGAAACAATTAATTTATAGACATAATGGGCATGATCAAAGAGTAAAGCCTTAGGAATTTTATTTCCCATGATCTCAGAGGCCAAGAATATTGCTCACTGGGAGAAATTTCCTGGATTAAATTTCCCAGGAAGTCATATATCTGGTCACAGAACAGTGGTAGCTCAAGACAAGAATTCTGATAGACAGAAAACCTTATGAAATGTGGGAAATTTTAGAAGTACAAAAAAAACTGGCACAAATATTTTCAAAAGAACCAATACAAATTTTTTATTTTAGTTTTCATCTTTATGACATTGCTACCTTTAAAGTCAAATGGTTATAATTCATAACATATACACACATATGTATATACATGCATATGAATATATAATTATATAGAAGGAAAATAAGAGAAGCCCAGGGCTAATCACACAGTAGTCATAGTGAAGACTCACACACTAAGCAGTATTTCTTTTAGATAGATAATAGTGAATATTGTGAAATAATGGTATATAATTTTCTCCCCTTCAACTTGATAACCCAGTTCAAGAATGCCATAAGAGAAAAAACTTTCATTGACTGATTTATATTTTGGACTGTCTAAATGGAAATCTAGTGCTAAATTGGGGTAGATTTACAGTGCTTTTTAAAAAATTATGGGTCTTTGTTTTTCCATGAGTAGTTGAGTAAAAAGAAAACAGTAGGGGATATATGCTGAATGGTTCCTTGGAGGATAAAGGTCTGCTTTGTGATTTAATGTAAGTCTTTTTCCCCTAACTACTTTTTCTCCATGGCCTCAAGTGTCCTTTCAAGCTCTTTCTTTATGTGAAAAAATGTTTTTTCAACAGAAACTTTGGCAAATATCCACTCCACATTGCCCAAAGTCCCCTGGCTTCTTTTCAATTTTTTGTTTAATTCTTCAGGGTTTTATTATTTAATGCTACTCATGCTAATGTGGTTCCCCAGATTGCTCTGATTTTTCTTTCTTAGCTAGCCCTGTTTCTACAGTGATACTTTACCTCCAGGATTGGTAATTCCTTTCATGTTTATTTCCCAACATTTCTGTCTGACTACTGCTGCTGGTGCCAGAAGCAAAATGGCTTGGGGAGGTACACAAGAGACAGTGGGGCTCTTACAACTGACATGCCCCCAAAATAACCTTATTCTTCAGCTGACATTGCCAAGTCCAAGAAAGTTGGAAATACAATGAGTCCTTTAGCAATGACTCAGAGACCCAGCGCTAGGATGCTGTTTCCTTGGAAACGGCACTCATTGGATACCCTGATCGACCGAGGCAAAAAGAAGGGAAAGCCAGCTGCCTTTATATGGCTTGGTTTCCCCATTTCCGATTTTTCTATTATCCTCTTACTACTATGTGCTAAGGAAAGGTCTCTTTTTTTCCATTTTTCCCCCCTTTGTGACCTTATTTTGTTATTTTATCTCTGTTCTCCACTTTCTCTTTACTCACTCCTTTATTCTCTGCCCCTTCGCTCTGCCTGTTATTCCTTCCCTCCCTTCTTTCTTTTAATGAAGGACTAAAACCAAAATTTTATATTTCAGAATAAATCTCTTCATTCCAATCTCACTATTTTTCTATTTTTTCCTGGTAAGCTAACAGTAGATCTTCATGTTATGTCAGAGCTCTTGTTTCTGGCATTTCTGAATCATTTTTCTGGACATATTAGATGACCAAAGATCTCCATGGTAAATGAGAAAATGGTGGGAAAATTCAATTTGCCCTGTTATCCACTTTCTCAGGAAGGAATTTGAAGTTGCATTCCTTGAGCATTCATTAGGAAGAAGTAGACATTAAAAAAAACATTCCAATCAAGCAAGAATTGATTAAGCGCCAAATTCTCTGCTAAACTCTGAGGATACAAAACCAAAATAGTTCTTGTTCCCAAGGAGCTTGCAATCTATTGTGTGAGGAAAGAGGATGTTTATATAAAGCTAAAGACAAGATGTTTAAATACAAAAGGATAGACCTAAAACAGAACTTTAGTTTAGAGAAGCAGTGCTTGCTTATTTGTTTATCTATCTTCCAGAAAATTCCAAATGTAATATTTGTTTTAATTGATCACTAAGTAATTATTAAGCAATTATAATACACGAGACACTGTGTTAAGCCCTAAGGATACAAAGATAGATGAAAGACAATCCTTTCCTTCAAGATTACATTCTAACAGGGAAAACAACAGATGCATATAAAGGTATACAATCCAGAGGAGGGGATCCTGTGGCCTCAAGGTCACATGTGGCCCTCTAGGTCCTCAAGTGTGGCCTTTTGACTGAATCCAAACTTCACAAAATTAAAGCACCACACTTGAGATCCTAGAGGGCTAAAAATTATATACCAAAGTTGACACAAGATAACTTTGGGATAAGAAAGATAACCTTGTAAGGGAATGGATAGAATATTTGCATGTGGGGAGTAGCCTCAGGCAGAAGAGAGGACTTCAGCTAAGTCTTGAAGTTGAACAAGAATTCCAAGACCCAAATGAGGGGACAAAACATTCCAGTTGTAGGGGACAGCCAGTTGAAAGGTATGGAGGCAGGAGATATGTGAGAAATGAGAGAAAGGCTGTGTAGAGGGGAGCAACATATAATAAGAGAAGAAAGGTAAGCAGGAACAGTGTTGTTAAGAGAATTACTTGTCAAGTAGAGGAGCTTATATTAGCACATAGAGTTATTAATGAGTTACCAGTTTATTGAGGAGAAGGTTGACATGGTTAGGCCTGCATTTTGGGAAAGCCACTGTGGCAGCAGCGTGGAAGATGCATCAGAGCAGGGATATCAATTAAGAGGCAGCAAACTATTGGTTGACACTATGTGAATGCTTAATGATGATTCTTGTTCTGTTTCACAGAATCACAAAATATCAGTGTCAGAAGGGACCTCAGCAGCCATCTAGTTTAACCAATGCATGAAAAAGTATCCCCACTATTATACATCCAACAAGAGGTCATTAAACTTTTGCTCAGACATTTCCAATGTGAAGGAACACACCATCTCTTGAGGTAGTCTATTCCATTCTATTTCTAATTGTTAGGACATTTTTCCTGACATCAAATCCAAGTCTGCCTCATTATTGCAATGGTCCCAAGAGGCAATGAAGATCTGAATTTAGGTGGCATCCATGTTAATGAAAATGGGAAATATTATGGTCTTACACTTTCTTTCAACCTTCTGAAATCTATTTTTAGAATATGAGATATATGGCATACTATGCCCAACTTTGAGCCTACAGTTCCTTGTCTGTATATAGAACATATGGAAGAGTTATATCTCTTGGCAATATAGCCCGAGCTAAGTAAAACTGGCTAGTTAATTGAGGTAGATTGGTAATTGATAGAGAAATCATACTGGTGAGAGCTTGTGAGCTAAATCACTAGAAAAAAAATACCCTCCCGCTTTTCTTGATTACCCCAGAAACTGGAAGTTGTAACCATTTGTCCTCTGGGGCTCTGGCATGCCAGTGCAAATAGGATTTGGGATGGTAGTCCCAGAGTCTTTGCTACTAAAATCAACCTGGGAAAAGGAGACACTACCAATTGGGGCAATCAGGAGATGTCTCACACAGGAAGTAACCTTAGAGCTCACTTTTTTTCTGGGAACTAGAGAAACGTATTGGGAGGGAAGTATATTCTAAGCATGAAGAAATAGCCTGTGGGAAGGCATTAAGGCAGAAGATAGATTGTTTTATAACAGGAGAAGCAGAAGTTCAGTTTGGCCAAACCATAGGGTGTTTAAACAGTAATAATATAAAATTACCTTGGAAATATCAGAGCCAGACTGTAAACTGTTTTAAAAGCTAAACAGAGAAGTTTCTATATGAATGTAAAGGTAATTAGGAGTCACCACAGCTTACTAAGCAGTGGAATGACATGAGGCCTCACCTTTAGGAAAATAACTTTGATGGTTGAATAGGGGAGAGATTCTAAAGGTGAGATATTCGAGGCAGGGAGATTCATTTGGGAGATTATTGCAATAACCCAAATGTCAGAGGCGATAAAGGCTAGGGTGATATCATTGGAATTGGAAAGAGAAAGATTGATGTGACAAAAGTAGAGGTCGATTTAATAAGACTTGGCTTGGATATGGGGATAAGGGAGCTCTGGTTTTTTCTTCTTTTTTAATATCACAAACCTTTTTTCAATTAATATTTTTAAATAGTAATGACAATGGTGTATTATTAGCTACATATGGGATTATTTCCCAAAACACCACAAGAAAGATATTTGTGTGTACATTTTTGTGGAGTCCCTCTTTTTCTTATGTTAAAATGGTAACAAATAATGGAATTAAATACTTATGAACACAGAAAAATAGTCAAATTGTAGTAAATGTGTTCAAAAATTAAAAGGAATAAAACACTTCCAAATAGTAATAATCTGAAAATTGCAATGAGCAGTACTTTTTATACCGAATGATTAACTTTGTGCTTAATGCTGTCATACTACATGAACTGAGTCCTTCATTTCTTTCTTGTTTAGACAATGATAATTTTCCAGCCTTTGCTCTATTCTTTTCTAATCCTTTCATTATCCACAATGCTACCCAGGTAATCTTCCTAATGCACTAATATTATGATGTCCTTTTTTCTGCTCAAAACTCTTTGACGTCCTTCAATTGAAGTACAAATACCTAACCATGGCATTCACAGTCAGTCAAAATCTGGTTCCAGGCCATCTGTCCGTATGTACGCCATTACTCCTTACAAACTTTACATGGACATCATGTCCTCTCCTGTCTCAGAACTTTGCCCTCAATAGTCCCCATGAATCTCTGTCCTGTTCTTTAACTCTTGAAGTCTCTTCCATTGGTCAAGGTTTAATTATAATTTCATAAAATCTTTACTGGGACAGCTAGGTGGCACAGTGCATAGAGCACTGGGTCTAGAGTCAGAAAAACAAGAAATACCAGTCTCTCTTGAGACACTTATTAGCTGTGTGACCCTGGGCAAGTCACTTAATCCCTGTCTAACACTGAAGAAGGAAATGACAAACCATTCCAGTATCTTTGTCAAGAAAACCCCATGGACAGCTGCTCTACAAGGTCACAAAGAGTTGGACTCAATTGAATGAGTGAACAACAAAGCCTTCACTGGACTGAGCTCCTTTCCCAGGTGGAAATGATCCTTGCATTTTTAGATTTCTCATAATACTTTGCTTGTCCATTTCTTTCATATTTATATTATGCTCTTGTATAATTGATAGAGAAATCATACTGGTGAGAGCTTGTGAGCTAAATCACTAGGAAAAAAAAATACCCTCCAGATTTTCTTGATTACCCCAGAAACTGGAATTTGTAACCATTTGTCCTCTGGGGCTCTGGCATGTCAGAGCAAGTAGGATTTGGGATGGTAGTCCCAGGTCTTTGCTACTAAAATCAACCTGGGAAAAGGAGACACTACCAATTGGGGCAATCAGGAGATGTCAGTTTTTCCTTCTATCAATCAATAATCATTTATTAAACATTTTCAAATGTTTTTCAAAAATGAAAGAAGAAATTGTCCCTACTTTCAGGAAACTGACGTTTTGCTAGGGTGATATATGTACACAAATATGTAAATGCAAAACAATTTGAGGAGGGGCTATTGATACCTAGGGAAATCGGTAAAGCTGATTCTTGAAAGAAATTAAATGTTCTATGAAGTAGAGGGGAGGAGGAAGTAGATATTTAAGCCACACTATGGACAGGCCTGTAGAAGATGGAATAGCAAATTTGGAAAGCAGTCAGTAGGTCGACTTAATTAGAATCTGGAATTCAAATGGCAAGAAATGGGAGATAAGTTTGAAAAATAAGTGAAGTCATAGAATAGATGGCTTTAAATGCCAATCTAAGGAATTTGTATCCTTCCTAGAGCAGTAAGGAGTGCCTGAAGCATTCTGAGCAGAGGAATGGCCCGGTTTGCTAGGACAGTCGCAGCTACGTGAGGATGTGTTAGAGGGAGGAAAGCCTGGAAGGTGGGTGAACAAAGAGAAGGCTACTACAATCATTTAGATGAGAGGTAATGAAGGCCAGAACTAGGAGAGAGTGGAGAGAAGGGAAGAATGAGAGATATGTGTGTGGATACAACTGACAATATTTGTTAATTAATTAGTTAAGGAAGCACAGGAAAGAGTTAAGGATGATTCTAAGGTTGTGCACCTGAGTGGATTGAAAGATAGTGCTAACTTGAAGAGAAAAAGTACTTTGGAGATGGATAGGTTAAAAATACAAACAATTCTATTTAAGATATGTTGAGTTTAAGATGGCTATTGGGCATGTAGGGGAGAGGGAGCAGTGTAGGTAATATAAATCACATAAATATAACTAAAACTTAGGAGTCGTATTTGTGAAAAAAGGGGGGGGAGGAAGCTTAGTACACATAGTAAAATACTACATAAATACTATTCCCTCTGTCCCCATTAAGGATACATCTTCGAGGCTTTTTATGGCATAAGTCAGCATCAAATGATTGTCTTGCAAGTACCAGGGGAGGAAAGGGGCGACCTAGTCAGGTGTCTGGGTCTATAAACACCTGATGATTGTCTACACAAGCTCATGATTGAACTCACACTGAGCTTCTTCTTTTGTATTACATGAAGAGGACTGGAAGTGATATAGTGAGAAGATTTTCCATACATAGAATAAGCACTTAATCTCCTGTCCAGGCTTGATGATCTTGATGATGCAGCCTGGGGTCTGAGTGTTCAATGTTTATGAGACACTTTTCAAATGTGGTTATAAGTTATATATCCCACCTTTATCCCATATTCATGCCAAATTTCATCTTCCCCCTGAATCTCTAACTTGTAACTGAATCTTCTAACTTCTGCCAAGACCTTGTAGCAAGTGAGAAGTCTCCAGGTATCTTCATGCATACCTTGTCCACTCCCTGAAGTTTTCTACCTCTTACTCCGAGTTCAGTAATCAAACCAACACTATCATTCCTGGAAAAGACATGCCAGTGAATTACCCTCTGGCTCTATTCACTATCCCTTTGCCCTCACAATCTTAAACACCCACTTTGGCCACCACTGCCCTATGTTTTGTCTTCTTCTATTAGAACATAAATTCCTTTCTCTGATGTCATAGTCCTCTTCGAAAATGAAGGATGAACATCACCTGTGAGTAGATTGAGCTGTCTAAATGGGAACTCAGCTAGTTGCTAGCTCACAGCCCTCTTTCTTTCCTTCTCCTCTCCAAAAAAAAAGTAAATTTTGATGATCCTTTCCTTTCCTTTCTTCTCCCCTAAAATCTTAGACCCATGCACTCTTGAAGTCCATAGATTGAACAAGGAAAGATTCCTGCCCAAGCTTCTCTAGATGGCTACTTTTGGACCCTCCTGACTTAGAGTAAATGTCAATAGTAACAGTTTCTCTTGGAAACAACAACCCTGAGGCCCCTGCCCCTCCCAGTGTGATTTATCTATTTTTTTCTTTTCTATTAAAGGGGCCTCTCCTAACTACATTTTAAAGAGGCCTATTCACTGAATGGGCATTACCTCACTTTAAGTGAGTACCTGAAAAGGCCTTAGTCTAAAAGGTCAAAGTCTACTAGTGCATCCTGGGTCATCTCCAGTCATCCTGATGAATATCTTGTCACTGGACCCAGATGGCTCAGGAGGAGAAAGTGAGGCTGGTGACCTGCACAGCCCTCCCTCATGCAAAACAAAGTCAAGTGCAAGTCATATCTTCACTTCTCCGATGTCATGATCCTCTTCAAAGACAAAGGACGAACACAACAACAATTAACTCCTTGAGGGAGGGTTCTGTTCCTTTTTGTATTTGTATCCCAGTGTTTGGCACAGTGTCTGCCACATAACAAGCACTTAATAAATATTTATTTGTTTTTTATTCACTCAGTATCCCGGACTCCCCCATTAAATGGCAAGCTTCTTAAAAGCAAGGTTTGCATCATGCCTGTTTGTGTCTCCCGTGCTTTGCTCATAGTAGTTGCATTATAAATGTCTGTTGAATTGAATCACATCTTCAGCTTGCCTGGGATGGGTTTAAGAGTTATGTTCCAAGATGGGACAAGATAAAGCTCCCTGTCCTTTGTGCCTTTCTCTGATTTTCTGTCATAAGTGATAAATGTTTTTTGTACTTCCAGACCCAAAACATTATTTACAGGCTGATAAAGTCTTCACTACTCCCTAAACCCACCTTTCCATCTTCTCATATATATTCACCAATACTGTAAATGGAAAATTCTCTTCAGGGAAACTAGAGAATACACACCAAATATAAAAAAACAAATAAAAAAAATCATTCTCACTAGCTTATCCCCAGATGTGTTCCACTACATTACCCTGTTGGTGGGCTTCCTCGTGGGCACAGTGGCCAGTCCTCACTCCATACTGCCTGCAATATAATGTATGGATAGGGTCTTTTTTCATTCCCCTCCCTTCTCTTAAAAGTCCAAGGAGAGTCCCTAAAGGTAACCCTCTATCTAGTTTTCTGAAAACTTTTTTTTTAATATAGGGAATGATTGTTAAATGCATAGACAATAATGAAGGATGTTTTTGAAATAGCACACCTACACATTCAAACACAGGCTTATTCAGATGAGGGCAAACAGGTATGAGTCAAAGTTGAAAATTTGAAACAGACCACATCAAAGCATCATTAGAATCTGAGATCTTACAGTAGATCTGAGCTTTCAGAAAATCTTTGATCTTAGTGGATAGATTATTTGTGAATCTCGTAAAATTTAAAAGTCCATCAGGATCCCTTAAAGTATGCATCTGGAGCCATGACTGTTCTGAATGTATTTGAGATGTGCTCTGGTCCCCTCTGCTGGCTATTAAACAATATAACCTCATCCAAAAAGCTCTGAACAACATGCAGAGACTTGACTTTTTCAAAACATGAGATCATAGATTTAGATGTTTTCCATTCTACTCTATTTCTGGGCAATTCTTTACATTAAAGACTGCTTAGATATTTCTAATAACTTTAAAAGTCGCAGTTCTGGATGAATTAAGAAAAGTCAAAATCTAGGAAAGTCACCACATTTCAAGTTTGTAAGCTTTGTAGGAAGTGAGTGGGCAGCACCATCTAGTGCCTTAACTTACGAAGGCAGTTAAAACAACTACTCAATTTGTAATGATGGTGTTCAAGTATTCTGGGAAATTAATTAAAACAAATTCTTCCACTAGTGGAAAACATCCATGTCATGTGAAGGCTGTGATAAATCAATACATTTTAAAAATTCCTACTAGGTGTAAGGCACTGGAGTGTTTGTTAGTTATAGTCATCAAAATTAATGATAGATTGATCAGGTGGGAAAAAAGGACGACTCTACTGAAACTTGTGAACTTTTTAATAGAGGCCAAGTAGGTTGAACTTTTCAGATATCACATATCCCAACTATCCTTGACCATTTTTGATCTCATTTAAAAATGCCTCTACATAGAACACAAGAAATGGATCAACGAAAAAAGCCAACTTGGATGGCTTTACTTTTAGGTCAGCAGGTACAGTCCACTGATTTAAGTATGCTGTTTCTCCTCGGCTTCCCTTATGGGAGTAGTGATCATGGAATTTGTCAGTCAAAGCTTAGGAAAAGTGTAATTGGGTATTGTACTTCCAGCTTCCTTTCAGCACTCGTTCGTACACCTCAGTCCATAACCTGTTAGTTTCACATTGCTGTCCAGCGGTCCAAAAACCCAGCTACACAAACCTTTTATTTGTCTTATTCTGCATTCTTCCAGAGCACTACTAGAAGACTGGATAACTAATCTCTGTAAAACTAATCATATGAAGATAACATGTTTGCATTTTAATGAATACTCTGGTTCTTTAAAACCAAATGAATACCTAATATAGGAATTTCAGGAACAAGTAACGGAATTATTTGAAGACATAGGAAAGACTTTTTTGATGATTTCTGTTTTTACAACACAATTCTATAACTACATCTCTCTCCCTCCCAGCAAACTTTCCCAGAAGGAATGATTTTTAAAAATAATAATATTCCAGAAATAATAGCTGACACACCAACCACATCTGATAAAATTTACTACACTTCACACCAACAGTACCCTACCTGTTGAACAAAATGAGGGAAGTGCCATCTCTTAACACTTACCCAACTAGATGAAACTGGGGCCAACCTTGATTACAGTAATTAAATAGCTTTCATTTTTGTTTTATTATTTATTCTTTTTTATAATGTTGTAGTCATTGTTAATGTTATCTTCTTGGTTTTGCTTATTTCACCATGTATTGGTTCCTATGTCTTCCCATGCTTCTCTGAATAGTCCACAATTATAAATTCATAAAGTGAAATATTTAATTGCATTCTTGTGCCAGTTTGTTCAGCCATTCCTTAATCAGTGGGCGTAAACTTAAATACCAGTTCTTTGCCATCATGCAAAATGTTACTATGAATTTTCATTCTACAGAATATGTATGTAGGTGTAGGAGTCCCTTTTTTGGTTCTTGACCCCCATCCCTTCTGCCTGACCTCTTTGGAATAATGATAACCTGACTGAGCTAATTTCTTAATGATTAGCATATTCCTACATTGGCATATCCTTTCCAGCTCAGTGATTCTGAACCTGAGCTGTCATTGTACAAACCCTAATCTTTATCCCCCACTCCCTTTATTCCCATCCTCCTCAATCTTAAAAGTACTTAAATAAAATTCATCTTCAATGGACTTTGTTTTGCAAAAGTATCTGTCAGAGAAATATTGAGACTCAAAGTAAAGTCAAATAGATTAGAGTTAAGCTGAAGTATTCATCACTTAAGGTTTATTAACATGAATTAATCCATGTGGTACAGATCACCCACCACCCACCACAATTGCTTTCTCTAGAACAAGTGGTGCTATTGGAGTAGGGAGAGGGAGCAGCCTGGAGGAGCACCTGTCTCCACCGCTTGCCAAAGGCAATGACCCATCCTTTTGAGAGGCTGTTATTCTGGGTAAACAGCCAATACCTTCGGTTATCACAAATGTTGGATTCCCTTCCTCCTTTAAAGCATGCTGCTTTATGGCATGGTTTGTCGTTACAGCATTCTGGAAAGAAAGCTGGTCTTGGAGTTCCAGGGCATGGGTTATAATCCCAGTTCTGTCCCCTCACTATTTGATCTTTATCACACCTCTGAACCTCAGCTTTCCCAAATGTAAAATGAGAAAATGGTCTCCAGACAAACTCAAATGTCTCTTCCAACTCTGAATCTGTACTCCTATGCTGTGTTTAGTTCATGGCTGCAACTGCTTTACATGCTTGGAAGAGGCTATTCTGAATAAGATTTGCAAAGCACTTGACATGTTAACTCATTTGATCCTTCAACAACCCTATGAATAAAGTATCACTCATTTCATTTTTTTAATTTTTCTTTTATTTTACTTATATTGCACTCATTTTTCAGATGAAGAAGCTGAGACTGAAAGAGGTTACCTGACTTTTCCAGGTAACACAGCTAGTGTCTGAAGCAGGATTCAAACTCAGGGTTTCTGATTCCAAGACCAGTGATCTACACACTATGCTACCTCATTGCCTCTAACACAGAGCACCTCATGCATTCAGTAGTCACACAGTGTATTTACTGACTGGAAAAAAGTATGAACTAAGTCATAAATAGAAGAAAAAATGATTGCATTATTTGTGCAAATGAAACAGACTTACAAAAGACATACTTTTTAATGAAATTCAGGGTTTTTTTCTTGTTCTAAATTTCTTCCATCAAAATTTTAATACTTTCATAAAAAGTATGGAAAAGAGTGTGTTTTGTTATTTTTGTAGAAAATCATTCACCAGAAATCTAAGGACCTAATACTATGCTATCAGCCATATATAGCTTAGGACATTGATAGAAGATCTCATAATTTAGATGGGGAAACAAGATACACAGCAAACTAGGGAACAAGGCAAAACTCATGGTGACAGAGTATAGTATAAACAGTGGAGATTTAAAGAAACATTATTTTGAGATGGGTATCAGGAAAGAAAGACACTGAGGAGGTGAGTCTTGAACTGAGTCTCCAGGGCCTTGGATCTATAAATAGAGATTATATTGAAGGAAGATAAAATGGCATGAATAAAAGACTCAAAAATGGGAGTTAGCATGGTGGGTGGAAATGAAAGCGAAGAGATAAGGGACATGCAGAAAGAAGATGAAGGCATCTAGAATGACTGATTGAATGTCATAAATGTAGCCCATAACACCAAAGACACTCTATTGATGGTTTAGATTCATCTAAAGACTTTTAGAATGGAGAAATTTAGCTCCCCTTGTCAACCTCAGTATAAAACCACAGTCTCTGTCCTCTGTGGGCTAGGAAGAAGTTGGGCCATTATATTATTGTTGGAACAGAACAAAGACTTTTGGGAGCATTTTTTTGTGTAATTATTTGTATACCCTTTAATGCAGAGTAACCAGAAACATAATCCTAGATGAGCAGTGATGAGATAAATCAAAACATACATATTTTCTTTTAACTTATCTGTGTGCACACGTGTCTGTCAGACTCTCTGTTGGCAGTCTGAATATTCCAATAAGCCCTGTGGTTACTTTTAGGTGCATGTGGCTATACCTCCAGTATAAATAACACAAATGGACAGATGGCAACAATGTGGAGAAACTACTTATAACTTTTTTTTTAATCTACTTAGAGGTTATGTTCTGGTGCAAACTTGCATTTGTCTTGGAGAAGATGCAGGAATGAAGTTTCTGCAGTACACACACACACAGACACACACACACACACACACACACACACACACACATTCTTCATGTAGAAAGATAGCATCATACCTCTGTGGAGTTACCTGTTCCCTTTGGACAGTCATGGAACTGGAAAAGTAGGAAAAATTATGAGTAGGTCACTAGAGGGGAGCTGCTACCTTTCTCTTTAGTTTTGGTAGATTCTCCTTTAAACTAGTTGGGAGAGGAAAAAAGGAGGGTATAAGAAAGCAAAAACTTACCTCCTAAAGTTGAAAGCAGGAAAATAAATATGTCTTCACTAGAGAGAAAAAAACTAAGCCTTATGACGGTAAACTGAAGACTGAAAACATCATGGCCATGAATTCAAACTGGAATGGTTTTTTTATTAAAAGCAAATTTATTTCTAATTAATTACACTTTATTATTTTTAATAGTATTATAATTTTTTCCAATTAGGTGTAAAAATAGTTTTAAGTATTCACTTTTATAAGATTTTGATTTCCAAATTTTTCTCTCTTCCTCCCCAACTCCCTCCCCAAGACAGCAAGCAATCTGATATAGGTTATACATGTACAGTCGTATTAAATATATTTCCACATTAGTCATGCTGTGAAAGAATAAAAGGGAAAAATCACAAGAAAGAAAAAAACAAAAAAGAGAATATAGTATGTTTCAATCTGCATTTAGACTTCACAGTCCTTGCTCTGCATGTGGATAGCATTTTCCATCCTGAGTCTTCGGGAATTTTCTTGGATCATTGTATTGTTGAGAAGAGCTAAGTCTATCATAGTTGAGCATCTCATAGTGTTACTTTTACTGTGTACAATGTTCTCCTAGATCTGCTCACTTCATTCAGCATCAGTTCATATAAGATTTTCAGGTTTTTCTAAAATCTACCTGCTCATCATTTCTTATAGAACAATAGTATTCCATTACACTCATATACCACAACTTGTTCAGCCATTCCCTAATAGATGAGCATCTCTCAATTTTCAATTCTTTGCCACCACAAAAAGAGCTGCTATAATTATTTTTGTACATTTGGGTTCTTTTCTCTTTTTTATGATCTCTTTGGGATACAGACCTAGCAATGGTATTGTTGGATCAAAAGGTATGCACAGCTCTTTATATAGCCCTTCGGGCATAGTTCCAAACTGCTCTCCAGAATGATTGGATCAGTTCATAACTCCAACAATGCATTGGTGTTCCAGTTTTCCCACATCTTCTCTGACATTTATCATTTTCTTTTTCTGACATATTAGCCAATCTTAAAGATTTGAGATGATACCTCAAAGTTGTTTTAATTTTCATTTCTCTAATCAATAAAGATTTAGAGCATTTTTTCATATGACTATAGATAGCTTTAATTTCTTCATCTGAAAAATGTTTGTTCATATCCTTTGACTTTATCGTTGGGGAATGACTTATATTCTTACAAATTTGACTCAGCTCTCTATATATTTTAGAAATGAGGCATTTTTCAGAAACACTGGCTGTAAAAATTGTTTCCCAGTTTTCTGCTTTCCTTCAAATCTTGATTGCATTGACTTTGTTTATGCAAAAACTTTCAATTTTATGCAACCATTTTGCATTTCATAATATCCATTTTGCATTTCATAATATTCTCTACCTCTTGTTTGGTCATAAATTCTTCCCTTCTCCATGGATATGACAGGTAAACTATTTCTTGCTCTCCAATTTGCTTATGGAATTATCCTTTATGTCTAAATCATGTACCCATTTTGACCTTATTTTGGTATATGATATAAGATGCTGATCTATGCTTAGTTTCTGACATACTGTTTTCTAGTTTTCCCAGTTTTTGTCAAATAGAGAGTTCTCATCCCAGAATCTAGAGTCTTTTGAGTTTATCCAATAGTAGATTAATATAGTTATTAATTACTGTCTTGTACACCTAATCTATTTAGCCAATCCACCACTCTATTTCTTAGCTACTACCAAATAGTTTTGATGGTTACCACTTTATAATAGAGTTTTAGATCTGGCATGGCTAGGCCACCTTCCTTAGCATTTTTTCATTAATTTCCTTGATATTATGGATATTTTATTCTTCCAGATGAATTTTATTTTTTCTAGCTCAATAAAATAATTTTGATGGTTTGATTGGTATGGCATTAAATAAGTAAATCAATTTAGAGAAAATTATTATTTTAATACATTAGCTCAATTTACCTATGAGCTACTGCTATTTTTGCAATTGTTCAAATCTGACTATGTGTGGAAAGTGTTTTGTAATTCTGTTCATTTAGTTCCTGGGTTTGTCTTGGCAGATAGACTACCAAATATTTTGTATTGTCTACAACTATTTTAAATGGAATTTCTCTTTCTTTCTCTTGCTGCTGGGATTTGTTGGTAATATATAAAAATGCGGATGATTTACATGGGATTATTTCATATCCTGCAACGTTGGCTAAGATTGTTAACTATTTCAAATAGACTTTTTGGTTGATTCTCTAGAATTCTCTAAGTACACCATCGTAACATCCACAAAGAGTGATGGTTTTGTTTCTTCATTGCCTACTCTAATTCTTTCGATTTCTTTTGCTTATCTTATTGATAAAGCTAATATTTCTACAATATTGGATAATAATGGTGATAATGGGCATCATTGCTTTACTCCTGATCTTATTAGGAAAGCTTCTAGCTTATCCCCATTATATAGGAGGCTTCATGATGGTTTTTGATAGACACTGCTTATCATTTTAAGAAAAACTCCATTTATTACTATGCTTTCTGATGTTTATAACAGGAAAGGGTGCTATATTTTGTCAAAAGCTTTTCCTGCATCTATTGAGACAATCATATGATTTCTGTTAGTTTTGTTATTGATATGGTCAGTTATGCTGATGTTTCCTAATATTGAATCAGCCCTGCATTCCTGGTATAAATCTCACCTAATCATAGTGTATTAGCCTCATGATAAATTACTATAATTTCTTTGTTAATATTGTATTTAAAAATTTTGCATCAATATTAGTGAAATTGGTTTATAATTTTCTTTCTCTGTTTGTATCAGAAAAATAATATAGTAGGACTCCTTCACCTATTTTTCCAAATAGTTTATATTTATATAGTATTAGAATTAATTTTCTTTAAATGTTTGGTAGAATTCACTTGTACATGCACCTGGCCCTCAAGATTTTATAAGGAATTCATTGATGGCTTGTTCAATTTATTTTTCTAAAATGGGGTTATTTAGGTATTTTATTTCCTCTTTTGTTAATCTGGATCATTTACACTTTCACAAATATTCATTTCCCTAATATTGTCAGATTTATTGGCCTACAGTTAAGCAAAATAGTCCCTAATTATTAATTTCCTCTTTACTGGTGGTGAATTCTTCCTTTTCATTTTTGGTACTTACAAATTTGCTTTTCTTTTTTTTTTTGAATCAAACTAACCAAAGGTTTATCTGTTTTTATTGTCTTTAATAATACCAGATTTTAGCTTTATTTATTACTTCAACAGTTTTTTTTTTACTTTCAATTTTATCAATTTTTCCTTTGATTTCCAGAATTTCTAATTTGTATTTAATTCGGGATTTTTATTTTATTACTTTTTCTAGCATTTTAGTTCCATGCTCAATTCATTGATCTCCTCTTTCTCTTTTTATTAATGTAAGCATTTAGAGATATATCATTTCCCCTAAGTACTGTCTTGTCTGTAGCCATAAATTTTCATATGCTCTCATTATTTTCTTTGATGAAATTATTGTTTGTATAATTTGTTTGACCCACTCATTAATTAGGATTAGATTATTTAGTTTCCAATTAATTTTTAATCTATATTTCCATGACCCTTTATTACACATAATTTTCATTGCGTCATGATCTGAGGATGCATTTGGTGTTTCTGCCTTTCTGCATTTGATTATGAGGTTTTTATGCCCTAGTACATGGTCAGTTTTCGTGTAGGTGCCACGTATTGCTGAGAAAAGGTATGTACCTTTCTATCCCCATTCAATTTTCTCCAAATGTCTACCATATAACTTTTCCAACATTCTGTTTACCTCTTTTAATTTCTTTCTTAAGGTTAGATTTATCTAGTTCTGAAAGGGAGGGGGTTGAGGTCCCCTCCACTATAGTTTTGCTAACTATTTCTTTCTGAAACTTACTTAACTTCTCTAAAAATGTAGATGCTATACCACTTAGTACACATATATTTAATATTGATATTACTTCACTGTCTATGGTACCTTTAGTTTCCTACATTAGCTCTTTTAATTAGATCTATTTTTGCTTTTGCTTTGTTTGAGATCACAATCACTACCCCCGCTTTTTTGTTTTTACTTCAGTGGAAGCATAATATACTCTGTTGCAGTCTTTCACCTTTACTCTGCTTAAAAAAATATATGGTAAGATTATGAGTTTTAATCCATTCTGCTAACCACTTCCATTTTATGGGAGAGTTCATCCCATCTACATTCAGTTATGATTATGATGTATTTCCCTCCATCCTATTACACCCCCCCACTTACACTTTTCTCTCTCCTTTTATCCTGTCCCTCTGCTCACCAGTGTTTTGTTTCTGCCCACCTCCTCCCTTAATCTTCCCTCCCATCAGCCCCCTCCCATTTCTTTTGCCTTTCCCCTCCTATTTCTGTCCTCCTTTTAATCTATCCTTCTCAATTTCCTTTCCTCTTTCCCCTCCTACTTCCCCATAGGGTAAGATAAAATTTCTACATGCAACTGAGTGTGTGTGCTATTTCTTCTTTGAGCCAAAACTGATGAGAGTAAGCTTCAAACAATGCTTACCCCTTCTTTCCCTATCATTTGATATAATTTACCCTGCTCTACCTCACCTTTTCCTCTTCTCCCAGAATAATACTTTTCATGCCTTAATTTTTTTATATCTTCACATCGAAGTCAACTTATACCCACACCATGCAGTTCTCAAGGACTACAAGTATCATCTTCCCATATAGGGATGTATACAGTTTAACCTTATTGAATAACATGGTGGGTTTTTTTTTCTTTCCTGTTAATCCTTTTATGCTTCTCTTGAATCTTGTATTTGAAGACTGGATTATCTGTTCAACTCTGGTCTTTTCATCAGGAAAGTTGGAAAGTCCTCTGTTTCATTTAATGTCCATATTTTTCCCCTGAAAAAGTATGCTCAGTTTTTCTGAGTAGCTAATTTTTGGCTGTAATACAAGCTCCTTTGACATCTGGAATATCATATTCCAAGCCCTCTGATCCTTTAATGAAGAAGCTGCTATGTTTTGTGTAATCCTGATTGTGATTTCTTGAGATTAAATTGTTTTTTTCTGGGTGTTTACAGTATTTTCTCCTTGGTCTGATAATTCTGGAATTTAATTACAATATTCTTAGGAGTTTTCATTTTGGATCCTCTTTCAGAAGGTGATAGGGAGATTCTTTCAATGACTATTTTACCCTCTGATTCTAGGATATTATGGCTGTTTTCCTTGATAATTTCTTGCAATAAGCTGTCCAGATTCCTTTATTAATCATGGTTTTCAGGTAATCCAATTATTCTTATATTATTTCTCCTAAATCTATTTTTCAGACCAGTTGTTTTTTCAGTGAGGTATTTTACATTTTCTTCTATTTTTCCTCATTCTTTTGATTTTGTTGGAAAATTCTTGATGTCTCATAGAATCATTAGCTTCCACTTGCTCAATTCTAATTTTTAAGGAATTATTTTCTTCAGTTAGCTTGTGTACCTCTTTTTCCATTTGGCCAATTCTAATTTTTAAGGAATTGTTTTCTTCAGTCAACTTTTGCCCTTCCTTTTCCAAGTTGTTGATTCTCTCTTGTATACCTGTCATTTCTTTTCCCAATTTTTCTTCTACCTTTCTTATTGGAGTTTTAAAATCCTTTTTGAGCTCTTCCAAGAAGGCTTTTTGGATTTGAGACCAATTCACATTCTCCTTTAAGGTTTCACATGTAAGCATTTTCACATTGTTGTCCTCTTCTGAGTTTGTGTCTTGATCTTCCCTGTCACCACAGTAGCTTTCTATGGTCAGGGCTCTTTTATGTTATTTGCATTTTTACACTATTTTGTGGCTTTTAAAGTTGAGCTTTACTCCTCAGGCACAAGGGAGCACTGTCCTAAGCTTCTTGTTCTGGGGGCGAGAGGCCTAGTCACTAACTTTCTAGTCCATGGTCTCAGGTGCTGGCAGTTTGGCCTCTACCCTGGGGTGACCCAGCTTAATTGTGCCTATTGTGCCCTGGGTTCTGGGGCATGCAATTTGCCTTTTTTGATAGAGCTGGAGACCTCACAGATGGCCTGCTGTGCCACTGGCCTGCTGAGTCAAAACTATGGAGCCTTCATTGCTGATTTGTTCTCTGGCTAAGAATCTCCTACTGGCTTACCCAGACACCATCTGCACTGGGTTGTGCTCCCCTTTCACCTAAGTGAGACAGACTTTTCCTGACATCCCTCCAAGTTACATAAAATTGTTTCACTTCATCTTTTTGCAGGTTCTGTTGCTCCCGATTCCATTTAGAGGCTTGATTTAATATTGTTATCAAGGGAAATTGGGGAGAGTTCGGGCAACTTCTTGGCGTTTTCCTTTTCTCACTTATTATATATTTTTTTTTATTAAGGAAGAGTCAAAAGAAAATTATATATCATATTTGAATCTGGGGGTCAAAGAACAGTCAGATCAAAACCAGTATTAGACCAAACAATGAGGGAAAACAAGTAACTATTCATGAAATAGTGAAAAAGGTTAGGTGTTGGTTTCCACAATAAATTACATTTTAGAATTAGGTACTTCAAGCTTTATGTTTATGATTAGTGATTTTAATTAAATTTTAATCAAATCTCTAGCTTCATTTTTGAAAGCATAATTTCGTGGAAAAGCATGTTAGTACTTCTCTCATAGTTGTATTAATAGTTCCAGTGTTATGACTTTCCATTGCTTACCATTCTTAAATATTCCAATTAAATGGCTCCAACCAAAATCCTACTACTGTCATAATGTCAGTTTAGCTTAATTCCAGGCAAAACACTTAGAAGGAAATAAATAGTCCCCTGAGTCCCAGGAGTATCAAATGTGTATGCCCTGGGATATCAAAGAGACATAGAAAATACAGAACGAGACAAAGGAGGTACAATTATTTTAATTTGAATGTTCCAATGAAATGAGTCATTACAAATTTTGACTTTCAAGGGATACATGAAAAAAAAAACCCAGAAACAGTGCACAGAACAATATTAAGCAGAAAATGATTAAAATAGAGTTCAGAGATGAGCAAATTTCTGAAATGTTTACAACTTTTCAAAACATTTTCACAGTTAAAGAAGAAAATTGGTACATTCTTGGGGGTAATTTTTCCATCTTGTAAATTTATACTTTCTTCTTCCCATTCTTTTTACATAGCTCTTTCTTTGGGGTGAAAAGAAGAGGGAGGGCAGACTTTTAACCATTGGTTCATTGATATAGAGAAACTCCTGGTATGGAAACTAACTCAACCAGTGCTTATGGAAAACCCATCTATAATTTGAGAGAGTTGCCTGGTGGTACTGAGAGGTTAAATAATTTTACCAAGGTCTCATAGTCAGTGCATTGCAGAGGCAGAATAGAACCTAAGTCATGCTAACTCGAAGGCTGGTGAGATCTCTAGCCATTATGCCATGCCATCAGAGAGAGGTATAGGGTGCTAAATTGTTGATGTTTGGATAGTGTTTCCAGAGATGGGATTCCATATACAGTGGTCCTGATAACCTGATAATTTGTTCCCCTTTCCACTCCATGCTCATTTACTGTTTTCTTGCTTCAATAAAAAATTAAATAAGAAAAAAGAAATTAGTCATTTTAGCACAATTTTTTCATTATTTTAGAACATCAAAGTCAATTTAATTGAGTATATCTCAGGGATCATACTTAATGACAGATGTTAAAAACTTCATATTCTCCCCCCTGCAAATTGAAGATCACTTGCTTTTTAAATGACCTACAGTAGAAATTGGTGCAGAAAACTAAGTAAGTAAATTCACATCAAAGTTTTCCAAACAGAGATATGTTGCACAGACCTGTAGCTGTCACTATAGTTACTACCAGATCATGGGATTTAGGAAAAGCAGAACCATAAGGCCATTAGTATCTCCTTCTGCATACATAAATCTAGCACTTCCTAGTGTTTACGAGCTTCCTTTTGTCATCTCTGGCTTATTTTCCACATTGTTATTGCCCGGTCGTGTTTCTTCACTGTTTGTTGGATCATCTGAAAGAAAAAATAAACACAAAACAGATCACTCCCACTCATCTCTCTAATTAGTAGCTCTTGATCAGATACATTTAACTATTTCCTATTCAATAGATACAGATACGTAGTCTCTTTAGTTTCCCCTCAGTATTTCCCTACTGGTTATTTTTTTCTTTTCCTCTTCTCTACTGAACTATCCTCTGAGAATAAATTGTATTTTCATGAACATGAAGAAACCACAAGAAGAAGAGTAAGCCATTAAACTTATGGAATCTACTCCACAAGATAGATTTTGAGTATAAATGGTCAGCAGTGTCTTTGCAGATTAATGTTCTACAACTATATCAGCATTTAAGTGAGAATATTTTTCTTTTTTCAGTGCAAAAATCTAGAAACTAATGGGTAACAGATTCCTAATAGCTAGAGTTTGGCAATGACAACGTAGCAGAGCCATTACACTAGGATTTGGAAAGTAGGGCTTTGCACCAGGATGATGAATTTAGAGGGTGTGAATAGCACTTGCAATCTTTACAATGTATAAAAAAACAGTCTAGTATCTAGTTAGCAAACTTCCTCCATCTTCTCAAAACCTGCCCCTACCCAACTCAAGTAAGTTGCTCTCTCCTATCTGCCCCACCTCTACTTCACCACACCAACGTGGGGAAGCCTACTGAGTTTCTCAGTCATACAACTTTGTTAATTATATCTCTATAGCCTAGCAAAAAAAAAAACTGCACCTAAAAATTTGAATCTAAATTCTGAGTCTCTTCATGCCATCTTAAGTCAGAATTCATCACTTTGCATATGTTTCTTTGTTCATACTCTAGGATATCATTTTAGTCTTCCATTTTGTGAGTTAAAATGGGGCACAATAAAGGTCTATAAACATAAGCTTTAGTGTCCTGACTCTTTGGGAAAAAGACTCTCAAACTGTAGAAATGGTCTAGCATACTACAGTGCCACACAATGGTATTGTCACCTGCATATAGGATGCCATGCCTCTTTTAATGGAGCTTGGTATAGGACACACATTTTTGGCTTACTGCATTGTTGATTACTTTTCATTGATTTATAAAGGGTCCCATAGAGATGTTTTGTCATTGATTAACTAAAGTCAGCATTGCCATGCCAATATGAGGTAAAAGGGCATCTTTCCTGCTCTATTATGGCCCTTAAATGGAAGCTGCTTACTTTGATTACCGTGCATTCTTTATAACTCTCTAGCCAATTATTGATATTGCTTTTTGTCATTGTACACACTTCTTTGATTCTCAATATTCATTTCTCTACTCTTGCCACATGAAAGTCTTCCTTTGTGACATTGCTCTCTTTCACTTCTGATTTAATGATACTTTCTTATCCGTCTACCTCATTTTTCTCATACTAAATAATAGCTAGTATTTCTGTATTATTTTAAGGTTGCAGAGGTCTTTACAAAGGTCATTGCATCCTCACCACAGCCCTGGGAGGTAGGGGCTATTATTAACACTACCATTTTTACAGATGAGGAAATTGAGGCTGAGATAAGAAACTTGTCCAGGGTCACACAGATGGTAAATGGCTGAGGCTAGATTCTAACTCGGTTCTTTAGACCTAATTTTATTGAAATACAGTTTTAAGTAAAATCACAGATGCCATGCACTGCCCTAGGTACCTGGAGGTTGAGTCCTGAGATGCCTTAGCATCTCTTGAGGAGGAAGTCTTAAATTGCTCCAAGTGCTTAGAAATTGAGGCTTTGAGTGGATATGAAATTATTTCAGATGTACTTTCTCTACTTCCTCTGGCTCTTAAAGAGTAGAAATGTTTGTAATTCTGAGACCCCCGTAGAGAAGGAATGATGAAATGATTAGATTTTGGGGGTTGGTTGTCAGTTCTGAGAGTCTCACAGGAAAATGTCAGGGCAGAAAGCACACCCAGAAGCTGATTTTTTTTTATACAGCTCAATCACTTATGTCCTGATCTCTGATCCTCTAAAAGTGAGCACCCCTTTCTACTCCCTTCTGATCCTGTGATATCTTCCACCCACTCCCAGTATCTGTGGACTAATAGCTCACCATCTGTCTACTGGGCAGGCTACCTAGAACTTGGAGACTTTTCAGTGGAAGCTATACTGTTCCAGATACATGAAGGCTAAGTCCTGAGACAGGTGAGATAGGTTTTTGGTGACAGTTTTCTGTTTTAACTTCTCTTTATCCAGGAGGTCTTCTGTAGTACTGGGTACCTAGACATTGAAATCTAAAATAGATGTGACTTCTCTTGGAATCTGCTCCTCATCAGCTAATACTTTCTAATATCAACCTACCCAGCTCCCTGATCTTCAATACTCAGGCACTAGACCAAAATTTTAGCCTCTTTTTTGAATATCTATTTATAATACCTTCCAGGCTGACCCTTTCCCATACTTGGCATGGGGACTAGTAATCATGAACACCACCACTGAATTGTAGGGATTCTTTGTCCTCTCACTTTACCTTTACTTTGTTTTGTAGGTGACAACAATGGAAGCCTAGAGAACTGAAGTAATTTTCCCAAGGTCACACAGCTAATGATGGCAGAACTAAAATATTCCTGAGATACACTCTACTTAATTCTAGCCAGAATAGGTCCATCCTAAGAGCTACCCTCTTTCCCCATAGTTGTGATTCTTTGTTTCCCTTCTTTGTCCAATCCCTTAATTTTATTATTAATTATTTTTCAATCAAATTCCAATTTTCCAATTTCCAAGTTGATCATTTCTCTTTCTTTTTTTACTCATTTGTCCACTTTTCTCCATCTTGTGAACTTCTGCTTTCTCTATTTAGCTAATTATGTGGTTCAAAATCTTCTCTACCTGCTTCTCCCACCCACCACTTTTGAGTTTAACATTCTTTTGAAACATCCTTTTGCCAGAACTTTTCCTTTACTTTGTTCTCATTATTTGTCTCCCATTCCAGTCTGTTCTAATTCTATTCCTCCATATTTTCCTGTATTGGGCGTCTGGGTAGTACAATAAATGGAAGAGTGCTAGTGTCTAAAGTCAGGAAGACTCATCTTCCTGGCATTTTCAAATCAGCCACTAGTTATGTGACACTGAGCAAGTCAGTTAATTGTGTTTGCCTCCATTTCCTCATCTGTAAAATGAGGTGGAAAAGGAAATGGCAAATCACTCTATCTTTGCCAAGAAAATTGCAGATGGGATCATGAAGAGCAAAATACAACTGAAAAATGACTAAACAAATGAATTTTCTTAGGTAAATTGCTCTTATTTATGGACAAGATTATTCTTTGCTTTATCTTTTCTTGGTTTAAATATTAGGACTCTTTTGTTCTAGTTCATGCCCAGGCATAAATATAATATGCTCTGAATCCCTAGTCAGGATAGAAGGAGACTCTTCTCCCTAGTCCAAGTGCAATCTTCCTTAATGCAAGCCGTTAGGATTTCTGGTTGCCACATCAAACAGTTTCATTATGGACAGAGTGGGTATTTGTCATCAGTGGATCAGCCTATCTAAGTCTAAAAAGACGCAAACAAGTTGTATCTTAGATGATTTCATTTTTAGCTGTAACAATTCTTGAAGGTCTTCCACCAAATCATACAAGGGAGGAGGGAGTGTACTGTTGATATAATCACAGATCATGGAAGTACAAGTCACACTTTTGACTCATGTTAATTTACAATTTATTCACACACCTAGATCATTTTCAGACAAACTACTTAGTCATGCCTTCCTCCATCCTAAATGTAAGAAGTTGATTTTTTTAACCCTATGAAATTTTATCTTCCTCTTTTTCTTTCCACTCTTTCTTTGTCTGTCTTTAACTTTCATTTGCTCCCTCTTTTCATCCCTCCTATTCCTTCTTCATTCTTCCATCCTCACTTCTCTTTTCTTCCCCTTTCCTCTCTCATTTTTTCTTCTCTTTTCTGTTTCTTCTCCTTCCCTTCCTTTCTTGCCCTCGCTTTAGTCTCTCTCTGTCTCCTTCTCTCTTTCTGTGTGTGTGTGTCTGTCTGTCTGTCTCTCTCTGTCTCTGCCTAGGGGATGCTGTTGGAACATTCGGTAGAGGATGCAATATAAGTCAGGTGTATTTGGCACTTGGGTCAAGAAAAGAAGTGCATGTCCTTTTCTGTGTTCCTTACAAGGGACAGATTGACTCTGATTCACCAGTCTCTATTCTGACTGCTCCCAAAAATCATACTACTGGCTCACTTGAAATAATGCAGAGAATGATCTCAAGGGGTTCAAGCTAAGATTCTGTGTGCCAAAACTCATTGTTAGCCACCCTCCTGAATAGCCATTTACTTACAATATCACCAGTCCTGATTTTGTTCTCCCACACACCCTACTCATACATAAAAGAATATGAATCTTAGAGTCACAGAATTAGGAACTGAAAAAGACCTTAGGGATTATCAAATACAAGGGTTCATTATTTTTTTATGTGTCATAGACCTCTGGGAAAGCTAATGAACCCCTTCTCAGAGTAATGTTTGTAAATTCATAAAAGATTCGGGATTAAAAATAAACCAATGAAATTTAAGTATGGTTGACATATTTTTTTAAAAAAATTAGAGATCTCCAGAAATCTGTAGCCACAGACACCTTGGCAGCCTTAGACCCCAGATAAAAACTCCCTTATTTAGTAAAAAAAAGAAAAAAAAGCCCCTAATTTTGAAGAAGGGGAAATGCATCAAGAAATGCCTTAGAATTTGCTCCACTAGAACTTTGTTTAAAATGGAAATATCTCCTTTGAAATTTTGTTGAAATTACCAGTATATTTGTTTTAGAATAGTGAAATTCTTTTGGAAAAAACTTTATAGTTTCATAAAAATGAAAGAGGGATCAGAAATATCTGCATTTTTCACTTTTATGTTTGACAAATCCTCTCTTTTCCTATTTTGAAATTGTTTACAGGTTGATGATGCTTATGCAATGAAACATTTTATCTTTAGCATCTTTATTGAATAATCAATGTCAATCACTGCAGGTACAGACACAAAGTCTGTATAAACAGAGTCTTTCTAGAAATGATTGTTAATGGGTGACTATTTGGAGAATTAATTTCAAAAGCTCATGTGATCATGGATTTAGAGAGCAAAAGTCCCCTGGAGATCATTGAATCTAAACCACTCTCCCACCCCACCTTCATCTTTACAGATGACAAAAAAGGGGCCTAGTGAATTTCCCTAGGTCACAGAGCTCACAAGTCAGAGCCAGGCTTACACTTAGATCCTCTGACTCCTAAGTCAGACTTCCTTCCAGATTACCATTCCTCTTAAAAGTCCAGACCCACAAATGTGTTGTTGTTATTGTTTAGCCATTTTCAAATTATAGCCAACTGTTCATAGCCCCATTTGGGGTTTTCATGGCAAAAATACTGGAATGGTTTGTTTGCCCATAGTCACACCACCAGTAAATATCTGAGACTCATTTTGAACTCAAGTCTTCTTGATGCCAGGCCCAGCACGTTACTTACTGCACTACCTACCTGCCCACAAATATACAATTTATGAACATATGCAAGAAGATACAACTCATTAAAGTGAAAAAAAATAGTATTTTGTTTTGTTTTCTGAAGGGAAAATTTTGAATTAAGTCTAGAACAAAACATTTTACCCAGTTTAGATAGAGTACTGCACTTGGAATCAGGAAAAGTCATCTTCCTGAGTTGAAATTTGGCCTTAGATACTTACTAGCTTTATGACACAGAGCAAGTCAATTAACCCTGCTTGACTCACTTTCCTTATCTGTAAAATGAGCTAGAGAAGAAAATAACCATTTTCAGTATCTTTGCCAAGAACACCCTAAACGGTGTCATGAAGAGTTGGAAAATACTGAAAACAACTGAAAAACAATACAAACTATAACTACCACACGGTGTAGAGCTGCAAGATATCTTAAAGGTCATCTAGTCCAACCCCAATATTTAACAAATGCGGAAACTGAAGTCCAGAAAGTTTGTCCAAGGAAGAACAGGCAATTATAGAACCAGGAGGGTTGTCTATGACTTCAAATCCAGTGCACTCTTTCCACTACATAGAGTACACTACACACCATCAAAAAGATAAATTTCTGAGTTACAGAGGAAAGTACCCCAGGTAAACAAAACTAGGTAATCATGGAGGAAATGAGGATCAAAGATAATAAAGCAAAAGATATGCTTACAGTCAACAGTATCTTCAGCCTTACCTTGTGACAAACTAAGGTTTTCTAGCTTTTTAGGCAATTCTGATGATCCGGGACTACCAGGAGAACCCCGGATGTCTGGTATGGCATTCCGACGGCCTGTCCTTCCTGAAGATGAAAAATCTGTGACCACAGGCTGTACATCAGTCATTTCTGATTCCTTTCCTCATAGCAACATCTGCAAAGAGAATGACCAAGGAAGGTAGAGAATAACTCGATTAAAAAAAAATTAAAGGTCTAGCAAATCCTAGTTCAATTTAAGAAATATTGGAAAAACAACCTACCAAGGGCTGCTGAGTTCTAGCATTATGATGCTAACACATCCTTCTCATGTGTGCTTAGCATTTGATTCTCTTAGGTTCTTTTTGCACATTGGCTGACAGTCCTGAAAGTGGTGGGGACTCCTCAGTAGTGTTAACTAAAGTTCTCTAAATAGAATCTGCCTCAGACTTCCTATGAACCACTTCTATGCTTTGAGGGGAACAGATCCCTTTCACTTTGTTCTCCTTTTCTGAGATTGCTCCACCAGAATGAGAATTGAAAAGGAAATGAAAATGAATTTGTTTGGCTACTCAAAGGTCCAGTCTGTCTGCTCATATTTAGTGAAATCCGTGGCCAAAACCCTATCATAATTTGAGAATGCTAGATGAAACATTTTGTACCTAAGTTTTAGCAAAACCAAGTTAAAATTTTAATTTCTGGGTTTTTTTTTTGTTTTTTTTACCCAGTGAGATCTGAGTCTTTTACTTAAATCTGTTCTGCAAACAGTGATCTCAAGATGAAGGCACACAATTTGTGTTTTTCTCTAAATACCTTTAATAACTATTTCCCTTTGTGCTTGCTTCCCTTGGCATTTCTGAGTAACCTATTAATTGTCTGTGCCTAAGAAGGAAGTCTAAAGAAATTATCTTTACAATACATGGAGGTCAGTAGAAGATCATCTTTTGCTGATCACTCTCCTTTGCTTTCTGCCAGTTCACTCTTTTAATAAGGCCAGAATCAAAAGCTAGACTATCATCAAAAAATTAAAAAGGAAAAGAAAAAAAACCAAGTATATCCATATCTAAAATTTTGCCAAGCTTTGTCTGATTCCTTTTTGTTCAACTTTGGACAAAGTCAGCACTGAATATTATATTGTCATCATGCTAATTATCAAAATATTAAGAACAAATCTTTATAAAATACTTAGGAATAAATGTAATATTATATCCAAGAAAAAAGGGAAGAAAAAGGTAGTGAGGGTCAAAGGAAAAATGAATTGGGAGGTATACTTAGGAGAGAATCAATAATACGCACATAGCACAAGATGACTTGTTGAAAAGGCTCATCTAACCCTTGGCATAGTGCCTAGCATGAAGCAGGCACTTAATAAAGGCTTGTAGCCTGACTTAACTTATTTAGATGATTGACATCCTTTCCAAAATTTCCTCTCATCTCGATTTCTTTGATCCTACTTCTTCTCCCTGTCCTTCCTTCTCCTGGGTCTCCCTATATTGCCAGCAGGATTTATTGCAAACACCCAGTTGGCATTAGCCCTACTGAAATTTATAATCCCAGAACTCAAGGGATCCATGCACCTCAGCTTCCCCCAGTAACAGAACTACAAGTATGCATTACCATTCCCAGCTTCTGACTGCTTCTCTTGAAGTTCATGATGTTGTCTTTGTTAATTAAGTTGATATTTTAAGCATAGTCTTTCTAAGGCAGTTTTATCTTCCTCAATTCATCTTCCTGCTATGTAGGTATTATCTAAGACATTGTCTTCAGCCCTCTTTTCTTCTCTCTGTATAACTTCTTTCTTGGTAATCTGATCTAAAACCATAACCTTAATGATCACTTCTGTGCAAATAGCTCCCAAAACTGTATATATCTCCCCAATTTCTTCCCTGAACTCCATTCAGAAATCTCAACATTTTCTCTTAAATAATCCACTGGGACCTCAAAAATTCAACATATTCAAAACAATATATCATCTACATCCTCGAGGCCACATTTTGTTGATTTCCTGATAAAACGATCTCTCCTTTGACCCAATTTCATTCTACTTTGTATCATGTTTAATTGTATACAAATCATCTTGTCTCTATTAACTCTGAGCTCCTTAGGGGTATCTTTGTATTTTAGGGGTAGCTTTGTATCTCCAGCATATTACCTTGGACATTGTATGTGATTAATAAATATTTGTCTAATTGCTTAATTTAAATTTTGAAACTTGATATTTGGAAGCAAAACTACCATAAAACTATTTTAGAACTTAACCCTAAGACAAAGGTTGAATGAAGGTAGAAAACAAGTATTATAGCTTCTTTTGTAGTCAATTCAATATATTACAAACCTAGGACCATTATATCATCACAATCAAGGGCCTTTACTACACATAATATGTGTGCATGAGCATGTGTGTGTGTTTATAAGAGAAATATTTTTTTTTAAAAAGACAGTTCTCATCCCCAAGGAGTATATAATAAAAAGGTGTGAAAAGACAAAAGTACTTCAGTCAGAAAAATGAAAAACATCTTATTTTAAGATGGGTTTGTTTTTCATTTTACTGTCTTATAAAGATGATTAAGTCTAATTGTGTCAACCAAAATCGTCCCTGATCAGCAGCGTTTCCTCTTTTTTTCTCTGGGGAGCTGACTCATTTCTCCTTTGTCTACTGTCGTGGTTAATTAACTTGTTTGTGTCTTGGACCTTTTAGGCAACTTGATGATGTCAACAGACTCCTTTCTCAAAAAACTGTTTGGTGTTTATATTTATAATTAAAGGAAATGCTAATGAAAATAAAGAAAATGCACATGAAAATAAAGATGAACTCCCCCCACCCAAGTTCAAGGACCTCCTGAAATCCATCTTTGTGCCACTTGGGTGTCCACGGACCTCAGGTTATAAACTCCTGATCCATTATGACCTTCTATGACAATTAACAAAGATCCTGCCATCATTACAGGCAAGACAATATCATTTCACATCACCTAGGGCATATTTGTGTTTCTGTTTGTTGTAAGTAAATTGATAACAAACTGTTTTACAAAAAAACCCTATATCGTCTTTACCACCCCAAATACATTCACATATGATGGTCATTGGAACAGCAGAAATATTTCAAAAGCAAAACCATCACAACCAGTTTGGAAAAGCAGAATGGTCCATTGGAAGCATATGACAAATTTCTCCGGTCAGTTCACAGGATAAAAATAGCCAACATCCTATATGTCATCACCTCATTGTATTTTCTTGTTCACTCTCCCTAGTCCTTCTACCTTCTTTGCCTGTTTGTTCGCCTTCCCTGTCTACCACAGCATTCACCTTTGAAGAATGTCAAGACTCCCAAAGAGTCTAACTTTCAATACTATCTCCATTGGAAGTCTGGTCACTTACAGTTCTTGCTCAAAGCCAAGGTAAAAGGAATAACCTTTCTGAAACCACTACCAAGTTTTCATTAAACTTAGAATGAGTTGTATGCCCACTAAGACAACCTTTTGAAGTAATAAGTCAAGAAAATCTGATCAATTATTTAAAGAAACAAAGGGGAAAAATCCAAATATGCTTTTTGGAACGTTGATGTCCTGATTATCACCACCATCCCAGATGAAAAGGTATTTCTTTAATCGGGGTAGGAGGCTAGGAGGAGATGCTGGGGAAGAATTTCAGGCTAATTGCCTATTAAATGTCAAGTTTGTCTCTCACGACCACAGTATTAAAAACTAGATGGATGAAGGAATGACTTAGGGCAGAATTCTTAATTATCCCCTCGGCTTTAAATATGATTTTGAGCTGTGAATGTTCTTGGTTGGAAGGGCATTGTGTATCTCAAGTTAATAATATTTAATCCACTGCCAATCTTGTTGCCCAGTTTGCCAGACAAAGGAAAGTAAGACATACTTTAGCATTCTTAGTTGTTGTTTCTTCCCTTACAAATCCTGAATCCCAATAAAAGGTATCTTAAAAGGTTTCATTTCATTCTTATCATGACAATCCTCTCTCCATGTGTTAAGACGTCTTCTTAGGGTAAATATAGTCATCAGTAACACACACATACACACATTTAAAAAGCTTTTATTTACTTAATGTCAACCCAAAATGTTGTTTTATACACATATCTGCTCACAAGTTTACTTTTTAAAAAAAAATTAGTCCTATCCTCTTTTTAAAATAATCTAAACCATGGTTTTCATTAAGTAAAATGTTAAATATAATTAAGAGAGAAATTCACCTTCAGTTTGAGCAAACATGTGCCCTTATCATTTTACTTCCCAATGTCCATAAAATCAACAATTCCAGACCATATTCAGCAGACACACTAAAGCTATTTTTAGCCAAGAGAGTATCTCCAGAAGGTCAAAATGATATTCAAAATGCAAAGTCACAAACTTATCTTGTGCTTGTCATCTTCCTGATAAGTCATACAGCAATAGTGGGTGGCATTACATACAGCATGACATCCTTGAATGGTGCTACTTATCAACTGTGTACTCAATCGATTACCATTGACTAATGCGGATGATGTGCAAGATCTACTATGAGAGACTAAAAACTAAGAGCCTTAAATTCAGGGATGATCTTTGTTTCTTTAACAATGCCTCGCATAGCATCTCTGTACATCATAAATTCAATAAATATTTGGTTAAGCAATTTTATTTTTTGTTTTCAGCTTTATTGACATCTGAGGAAAAGGGTCTTCTGCTATATATAAAGCACTCATCAGAATCACCCAATTTTGATAAGGTCTTTTAGTATCTTAGTATATTGCGGAGCACACTGGATAGAGTGCTTGGCCTGTAGACAGGAAGACTCATATTCTTGAGTTCAAATCTGGCCTCATACACTTACTAGCTGTGTGATCCTGGGAAAGTCAATTAACCTTGTTTGTCTTAGTTTCTTCATCTGTAAAATGAGCTGGAGAAGAAAATGGCAAACCATTTCAGTATCTTTGCCAAGAAGACCCCAAATGAAGCCAGGAAGAGTCAGACACAACTGAAATGACTAACAAGAACTTAGTATGTCCCAAACTCCTTGTGAAAATGCCTGGAGCAATAACAGACGGAACCATACAGATATCACAGTGTTTTTTTTTCACCCCCTCCCTCTACACATACATATATATATATATATATATATATATATATATATATATATATATATATATCACTCCTCTCCCCTCTAGGACTTTGTGTCATTGATATTTTTTCTTCTCTCACGTTCCACCTTCAATTTTTACTGCTCTCATGGCTCCTTCCCAACTGTTAGCACACATGCATATCTCCATGAATTGAAGGACATTTTGTTGTTATTCTGGAAGTTCTTCAAACTCTCATCTTATAACTTTTCCTCTTTGTTGAGCAACTTTCTAGTAAGAGAAATCTACATTCCTAGGCTCCATTTCCTCACTCACTCTTCAGTTCTAGCCTTGTTAAATTTGGCATCCAACTCTAATGTTCTATTCAAACAGTTCTCCTCAGAGCAACCAGTAATTCTTTAAATATTCACTCTGATAGCCTTTTCTTAGTTCTTGTCCTCCTTGATCTTTTTGCAAAATTCAGTCCTGATGGACACTCTCTTTTATTGTCATCTGTGTCACTTCTTTCAACTGATTGTCTTCCTATGCATCTGCCAGCTGTTTTTGGCTTCCCTTCCCCAGTTTATCCTCCTCCTGTTTCCTCTAAGGGTGAATACCCCCAAAATGGGTAGTCAGCCTTGTCCTTTCCCCTCCCTTCCTCTCCCCTCTCTCTATTCCCCTTCTCTCTCCTCCTTTCTCCTCTCCTCTCTTTTCCCATTCCCTTGCCCTCTCCTCTGCTCCCCTCTCCTTCTCTCTTTCTTTCCTCTGCTATCATTTTAAACTTTGATAATCTGATTAAATCCAATGGCATCACCTCCCAGTTGTTAAAACCATTTCTTCCCAAATTATTTTATATCTACTTTTAATATGCTTTGTATTTAATTTCCTGTGCACATATTATATCCCCTGGTAGAATGTAAGCTCCTTGAAGGAAGTGACTTTTTTTTTGTCTTTGAATGCCTGATATAGAGAAATGAGGCAGGTGACCTTGCCCAGTCCTCCCTCACTCAAAACAAAGTATAAGTCATGTCATCATTTCTCTGATAGCATGGTCTTCTTCTGCAATGAAGGATGAACACAACAACCTGTGAGTAGATGCAGTTGCCTGAATGGGGACCCAGCTAGCCGGGAAGCTCAACTTCTCCTCTCCTGTCTGTCTCCCTCTCCCCTTCCTTCTCCTCTCCAAAGGAAGGTAAATTTGGATGACCAGAAGATGCCCAGTTGACTTGAGTTTTACTGCCTAGATTCCTTTCCTCTCCTCCCCTTCCCTCTGCTCCCCTCTCCTCTCCTCTCCTCTCCTCACAAAATCTTCAATCTACTACACTCTGAAGCTAAGACAACATTGGGCCCCTGCCTAAGAGCTCTCTTCTGGACCCTCCTGGCTTAAGAGTGATTATCAATAGTAACTGTTGCTGTTTCCCTACCAGCCTAATATCTTTCCTTTTCTTTGCCTCATTAAAGGGCAACTTCTGGCTACTTCTTAAACAGGCCTATTCAATGAATGGGCTTTACCTCACCTTAAATAAATACCTGTACAGACCTTGGCATAAAGGGTCCAAGGTCTTCCAGTGCATCCTGGGTCATTTCCAGTCATCCTGATGAATATCTCGTCACTTGGACCCGGAAGACTCAGGAGGAGAAGTGAGGCTGGTGACCTTGCATAGCCCTCCTTCACTCAAAACAAAGTCAAGTGCAAGTCATGTCATTATTTCTCTCATGGCATGGTCTTCTTTAGCAACGTAGGAACACAACCGAGCATGGTGCCTAGCACATAGGTACTTCATCAATGCTTATTACTGTTGTTGCAGCTAGATCTCACTCCAAGGGACCTTAGATATTCTTAGTCCAACCTCTTCATTTTCCCAATGAGGAAGTTGAGATTCAGATAGAAGTGACTGCTTAAGATTGCAAAATAATTTACTAACAAGTTGGGACCAAAACTCCACTTTTATGACTAATAGTCCACTGGTTTTTCTATATTACTTAGCCTTTCAACTCTAGTCCTGAAGACAATTCCTATCCAGAGAGTAAGAACAAATTCTCTGCACTGAAAAGATCCAAGACAATTCTGAAGGACTATAATGTAAAATACTATCAAGCTCCAGAGAAAGAACTGATGTAATCTAAATGCAGATCAAAATCTATTTTTAAAATTTATTTTTCTTGGGTTTTTTTGTCTGTGTTTTCATTCACAACATGACTAATATGGAAATATGTTTTATGTGACTGAACACGTATTACCTTCATTAAATTGCTTGTCTTCTCAAGGAAGGTAAGGGGAGGGAGGGTAGAAGATAATTTAGAACTTAAGATTGTAAAAAACAAAGATTAATTTTTTTACATATAATTGGTAAAAATAAAATATTAAAATTCAAAAAATAAATAAGTGAAAACAACTCAGGCTTGACACACTGCCTATACGACCTTGGGCAAATCACTTAACCTCCTTAGGATTTACTTTCTTCATCTATAAAATGAGAAAGTTGATCTTGGTGACTTCTAAGGTCCCTTATAGCTCAAAAGCTAAGATCCTCAGATTTAATCTAATCCATCTTGACTATTTCTCCCTTTCATACTCATGATTTCAAAAGAAATTAAGTTTTCCTGTATAGTTAAGGAAAGCTTTTTAGAGGCATCTGAGAAGAACTTTGAATTTAGCTAGCCTGATTTTCACTTTAGCCTTTTGCCAACTGCTACTATATTCAAAACCTTCAAAGATCTCAAAAAGACAGTAAAGAAACCCTCAGCAGAGAAAGTCCAGTGATCTGGTTTTACAAGCAGTTGGTTTAGAGCACTATCTGACCTCAGACACTTGTTAGCTGTGTGAGACCTTGGGTAAGTCAGTTAAATTCTATTTGTCTCAGTTTCTTCAACTGTAAAATGAGACTTATAAAAGTACTTACCTTGTAGGGTTGTTATAAGGATCAAATGAGATATTTGTAAAAAAAAAAAAAAAAAAAAAAAAAAAGGTGGGGGGGGCAAAAGTCCTTAGCATAGTGCTTGCCCAATACCAGGTGTTGTATAAATACTTATTTTCTTCTCCTCCTTCCCACCTGATAAGAAAATAACAGTTCTATAGGATACATTGTCTAGACACCACTGGTTAATTTACAAAGTGAATTGAAAAATGAATATAAATTGTATAGTAAAAACAGTCTAACAAAGTAGCTGTTTTGCTCTCAGCAAGTCACTTGCCAGTTCCCCTTTTAATAAAAAAGGGGATTTTAGATAGATGTCAAATGACATATGATGATGTAAGCAAGAAGAAGTGGAAGTTATTTTTGCACAATATGATTACAACCTGGAATGTAAATAAGTCCTTCATTTCATCGCAGTAGGCTTATATATACTGAGGTTAGCTGTCCAAATGTAACTCATCAGGAGAGGTTCTATAATGTGTTCTGGTCTAGGAGGCAGAAGAGATTGGCCCTTGTCTTGGTGCTGCTTCTTTCTAATTGTGCTAGGTAATCTTGTGCACATCATAATTTCTGAGACACTCTGTTTCACCCTTTATAAATCAGGCTAAAAATACCTGCATATCTCACAGGGCTGGTGTAAGGATCCAATGAAGAAAATGTGCATTAAAGCATTGATAAACTGTAAGACGATACACTAACAAAAGCTACCACTGAGATGAAATATGTGGAAAAACTATAGGATGAGGAAACAGGACACCAGGATTCAAATCTCAGCTCTGCCAGAAAGTAGTTATGTGACCTTGGGAACGCTGCCTGACTTCTCAGTGAAGTGAGGAAGTTATATTAGATGTTCTCCAAGGTCTGTCTCATCCTAAAACTCATAATATTGTAAAATATACTGCAGAAAGCCCAATCCATGACTCTTCATATAAATTTAGCTGAATTCACATTAAACAAAATAATTTGAGAGCTGGCCAGGCTGCAAAATCTAAGGAAATAAAATGTCCTACCAGTATATACAATACATAGAATGAGTGTGTCTTAATGTCTTAAAATGTTTTAATGTCTTAAAACCCCAGTAATCCCACTCTGCTCAATGAATCTGGGAAGACATCCACAAACATTAAACAATGAATAATCACTACCTAGAAAGTTTGTCCTTGGAGGTTTTGTGGTCACCAGCAATGAAGTTGATTAAAAAGCGGAGAAAAGACACCACAGAGGGGGGTGAACCAAGGAAGATATGCAGGGTAAAAAAAGAGAACTTTTGAGCATGTGGGGGGTTGTCTCCTAGCCTTGACCACATCCTCCTTGGGAACAGATCTGTTGAAGTATATAAGTGAAGGGGGAAGGGAAAGGGGAATAAGCATTTATATAGCACCTACTAAATACCAAGCAAGATACTAAGCACCTTAAAAAAATATTATCTCATTTGATTCTCATTTCAACCCTGAAAGGAAAGTGCTATTATTTTACAGTTGAGGAAACTGAAGCAAATGGAGGCTAACTGATTTGTCCAGAGTCATATAGCTAATAAATGTGTGTAAAACTAAATCTGAACTCAGGTCTTCCTGACTCCAGATACAGTGCTCTATCCACTGAGCCATCAGCTGGCACCATAGCCAGGATAAGAACCCACATCTTCTAATTCCCAGTCTAGTGGACCAGGTCATTAGAGGTGTTTAAACAGGGATTAGATTGGCCACATGCTGTAGGGATGTCTTAAGGAGGATTAAAAATTTTAGACAGGATAGGACTAGTGATTTCTCTTGAGATCCTTTGATTCTACCCCAAGGTACCTTAGTTTCCTCTTGGTGATTTTCTTTTCTAACCCCTCCTACCTCTACCTGTTTCATCTCTTACATTCAACCATCCCCACTTGTCCATTTTTGACCTAAACAAGATATTAGGTTTGTTTTTCAAGAGGTATTTCCTTGACTTTTCAATTATTAGCAAAGCCCAAGTCTAGAACTTTACATTTACCCTTAAGAAATTCCATCTTCTTAGACTTGGTTCATCATCATTTTAACCTGCTAATATTGTTTTGATTGTTTTTTAAATTCTGCATCCATAGTCTAAAGTACTGCTACCTTCCAGCTCCACATCGTCTTCAACTGTGATAAGTTTGTCATACCCGTACCTTCGTGCAAGTCATCGATAAAAGTGTTTATCTTCACATACGTATATATATATTTATATATATATATTATATATATAAATATATATATATATATTGCTCATTTTCAATCTATGCTGTTGAAAGAAGTGGGGTAAAGGACATAGCCTTAGGGCACTCTACTAGGGACCTCTCACAAAATTCATATGCAGTTGGTCAATCTTATCAGTCAACTGGTATTTACTAAGTGCCTAACAGAGCAATCAGGTGGTCCAGTGGATAGAGTGCTGGGCCTGAAGTCAGGAAGACTCATCTTTGTGAGTTCTAATCTAGCTTAATAGCTGTATGACTCTAACCTTATTTGTGTTAGTTTCTCATCTGTAAAATGAACTACAGAAGGAAATGGCAAAGTACTTCAGTATCTTTGCCAATAAAACCCCAAATAGGTTCACAAAGTCAGATACAGCTAAAGTTACTGTAGCAATGTTGGAGATATAAAGAAAGGCCAAATAAACAAACAAAAACCAGTGCCAACTCTCAAGGAGCTCATAGTCCTCTTCTCCTATGTACTCTCTTTTTGAAACCCTATAACCCTGTGTAAGTTTCTTGAATGCCACATTTTTTTATATCTGTTCCTGTATTTTCTCTGTGTGTTAACCTATTGGAAACTGAACCAGTTTATGAAGTCAGAGATGGATGTCAGAGATATATTGGTTCCTGTTTAGTTATCCTGCTTTTGATGTCTCAAGAGAGGTAGAACAGGTTTAAGATTGGTTCTCTGCCTTTGTCAAAAGTGCCAGACTAGAAGGGAGTGCTAAACTGCTCCACTTGTGAGGGCAATAGAACCCAAATGTTTCACATTTTAACTAGGAGAAAGAATGTAGAGCTTGCAGGAACTGATTTTGTCAGGTCTGTGGGAGGCCCCTCAAAAGATCCATTACTGACTCCCATGTTTCCTTCTCCTGGACTATGCCTCAAGATCTAGCCCAGAAGGCTCCACAGCAATGGGAGTTCTGGTCTCTGACCCCGTTGATGACTGAAAGCTAGTTGTAACCTTCTTCCTCTAAGAAACCTATTTTTTTTTGCCTCTATTACTCAAATAAGTCTCTTCCATATACTCTCTTCTCCCCATGGATTGAAACAGTACCTATGGCTTGTTGTCCTGCCCGTTGCAAGATTCTGCCCACTGCAGGGTCTGGGCAATCCTGGGAGACCAGGATTCCCTCCTCCACACTGCTATTTTGTGCTTCAGTGTTCTTTCCTTGGCAGGTCTCCCATGACCACTGCAATCCATATTGGCTTTCATTACTTCACTGTTTGTTGTTTCTTTCCTTCACTCTAAACAAGTGTCAAATGGGTCTCTCCCCAGTGATTTCACAAAATGCCCAGATACATTGAGAGAACATCTCACTTCTCTGGATTGGTTTCTCCCTCCTTCTAGTGTCTGTCACTGTGTAAATACAATTCTTCCATGTTGTACAATATAAAACAAAACAAAAATGGAAATTTTAAAATATGAACTTAAACTATGAAATACTAAATTAATATTTATTAGTCAATAGGGAAACATTGGAATTTATTTCTGATTCCCCACAACTAGAAGAGATACCGCCCTCATTAAAATCTCTGTTTGACCTATGTTACTTTTTTCACTTGAGTGAGTGGTGAGAAAATGGCAGCATCTGGTTCTTACTACTTTTTCAAGAAGTTTCACCATGAAGGAGAGAAAAGATGATAGCTTAGTGAAACTGAAAAATGGATGGAGGGGCTTTTTAGTATTGAAGAAACGTGAGCACTTGGTTATAAGATGAGAAAGAGCTTATGAAAATAGAAGAGACTGAAGATGTATTAAAGATGCAGGATGGCAGAGCAAGTTCTTGGAGAAGGTGGTAAAAACTGAGAGGTCAAGGACCCAGGTGGAAGCATAAGCCTTGGTAACAATCACAGACTTTTCCTCTGAAACAGAAGGAAAGAGGAGGAGAATGGGTGATGATGTTGATAAGTTCAGAGATGAGAAGAAGAAAGTTGAGAGATAGTCATGCTCAAAGACATCCTTGTTTATTTCCTGATTTCTGGCTATTCCAAACAACGAAGGCTGATGAAATCAGAGCTTCAGCCAGGTGAGATGGAACAATACATTTGCCAGGGTTTTGTTAGGTTTTGATGTGCCCACTTAATAATTTTAATTAAGAAGTTGTGAGAAATTTCTCCCAACTCAGGATGACTCATATGAAGCTTATTTTCAGATTTAATTATTAGGCTAAGTAACCTCAGAGGTGTTCCTTTATTAGTATTTTTAGACTGAATGATATTAGGAATCTGTGTCTAACAGCTGCATTTTAAAATATTTCAGGTGAAGAAAAAAGATAGCATATGCTATTTAAATTGAATCTTCAATGAATATTAATCATTTGATTTCAAATAATATGCTGGCTTTCTATCCTGAGGTTGAACTCTTCTATCTTAAGGTGATACTTTTGAGGTTTATGGATGGCATTCTATAAGAAGGTTATAGGAAATCTAAGTACTAAAAAACTTCATTGTGGACACTTTTACCTCCTTCTAATATTTCCCTTAACTGTTTCAAATTGGGAAGAATATACTTTTCTTACCTCATCCAAATGTTAACCATTTTCTTTATGTGTTTTACTGTTTACAAGAAAATAATTTCTTTCACTTTGTAACGATTGCTCTGTCTTTTAATTAATAAAATGTCATAGTGTTGAAAAGAACTATGGATGTCATTTAATTCCCTCATTTTACATATAACAATACCAGCTTTGATAAACTATAATAAACCCTGTTGCATATAGATGAATACACTGAAACCTGTCCAAGTTCATGCAGAACATTAGTAGCAAAAGCAGACCTAGAACCCCAAATATCTGCCTTCCTATCTGAGGTTCTTTACTGTCATTCTGGTATCTCTCTAAGGTCTTCAATCCTTCATTGGCCATGTGTAAAGTACTCAGGAACTAATAAATGAATGAATGATTACTTGATTCTTCAGGTCATGAAGTTAAGAGTAGTATAATGAAAAAGATACTAGACCTGGAGTCAGGACACCTGAATTTGAATCCTGGCTCTGGTTCACTACTTTTATGAGCCTTTTAAAAAAAATTAAGACAATATAGGCTTTCAACCTATCCCTCTTCTCTATGACTCTTCAAAGATCATTCTCAACTATTCAGTAAGTCACGAGTTCTTAAACTTTTTGTGTGTGTCATGGACTCATTGGCAATCTGCCAAAGCCCATAGAACCCTTCTCAGAATAATGGTTTTCAGAAAGTTGATAATTGAAGGAAATGCCAAATTTCAGTTCAGGGTTCATGAAAATAAAATGTCTTTTATTCTCCCATATTAAGTTCACAGACACTCTGAAATCATCTGTGGATCCCAGGTTAAGAATCTCTGTTGTAAGTGATCACATCTGCAGATTCTTTTAATCCCTGTCATGTTATTCATCTGATGCTAGACTCAAATGTATTTAAAACAATAAATTGACACCTTTCTCTTATCCTTTGGGTAGGGCAGTGTTTGTTAAATCACAGAATCACAAAATTTCTACATTGAAAGAGACCTTTCAGGGCTGCTAGGTGGTGCAGTGAATAGAGCAGACTTCCCTGGAGTCTGGAGGACCTGAGTTCAAATCTACCTCGACACTTGACACTTACTAGCTGTGGTCAAGTCACTTAACCCCAATTTCAGAAGGAAAGAGAAAGCTTTTGTCCATTTAAAATTCCCTTTACAACACACAAGAGTTCCTGTGAGGGACACTCCACTAACTTCCAAGGGAATCAATCTGATTTTTCAGGCAGCTCTAATCCTTAGGAAGTTTTTATGCGCTACCACAGGTTGGGCACCTTTTCCAGTAACTTCTTCACATCAGGAAGTGAGAAGGATGGTCTGACACCAGGGAGCTGTCAAATCCCACTGCTGCTTCAGTCCACTGAGAAGATGATCCAATGTCCCGGGCTGCCTGTGTGAAGGGTGGTGGCTACAGTTCCCAAAGTATCTGCACCTGTTACTTTGTCACTCACCTGTCTTCATGATGGGTAAAATAGCGGATAATGGGTAAAGTCTTGACTGGTGTGGCAGTTATATTTAAGTGAGGCAGAGTTGCTCAAAGTCATCGTTCCCACTCTCTCTTTCAGAGTCATTAGATTCTAGTAGTGGTATTGCTGGGTCAAAACACCAAGCTTTCTCTAAATCAGTTTCACACACCACCACCACCCCCACTACTTGTCTCTTTGTTTTGTGAAGCAGCGCTGCTCATACTGTTCCAACATATTTCCTCCTAAGACTTTACAAACAAGTTTGTATTTTAAACTGGTGTCACTCTTGGCTGCTATCTCTCAGCTTGGCAAGTAAGTTAAATGTTTGCTAACTAAGGAAATTTTTAGGATCTTTTGGTCTCCTTGTTATGGCAGCTGATTTACATCATTTAAACTCATTTGAAATTATTATATTTGGTGTCTATGTTCTTTTTCCATCCAAATTCCATTTTTATTATCAATAACTTATTTAAACAGGTTAGGTTATAATTTTAAATATATATCGTATCTTTTTCTCATTTTTAAATTTTTAATGTAATTTTTGTACTAATTTCAATCTTTCTTCTAACAAGTAAATATTCTGACTGTAATACAAACAAATGACTCAGTAATAACTCTTAGGTCAGTAATAAGTTGCTTCATTACCTGATAAAATATAATCGACTTCATTTTTGTGATGTTATCAGGTATTAATCATCTCTAGCACCTTCCAATTATTTTTCTCAAAGAAAATGTTCAGGTATATATAGATGTGAAGCTTCTGTCTATAAGTCTTTGACTTCTCTAATTTCTTATTCCAGATCCACATATTTTCCAACACATTTTTTGCCATCCTCATCTATCCCCACCTTTGTGCTGAAGTCACCAAGCAATAAAGGACACTAGTAAAATTGAATTTTTTACGGTTACTTAGGCTTTTTTTTTTAACTGATCCCTTATATATTTTAGGAACCAACTCCGTGTTAGGCATTTTTATTCTTTCCTTTCCATTCACCTATACAGAGTAAATAGCTCTGCCTTCTTTCTCTTGTCATTTATCATCATTTTATCCAGTCCTACTAGTGTTTTCATCCTCTTTTTATTTCTCCTCTTTCCTTCTATATAGCTCAAGGGGGAAGGGCTGCCACCTTTGGTTTTTTTTAGTGTCCTCAGCTCTTTTTGACCTTGAGTGTAACTGATACTATTCTCAACAAAATCTTGCCACT
>JAQQSK010002794.1:1287-71935 GCA_028658325.1 Potorous gilbertii | reverse complement strand
TAGGAAAGTATATGTAGAACCTATACAGAATTGTATGCTGTCATGGGGAGGGAGGGGGGCAGTGGGGGGAAGGTGTGGGGGGGATAAAATCTTAATTTTAAGGAAGTGATTGTAGAACATTAAAAAAATATAAAATTTTTAAAAATTAATAAAAAAAAAGAACAGGTCATTACAGGCTTTTAAAATTTTCTTTTATTTTTTACCTTTTTTAGGATGATTAAAAATGGTGGTTCAGGGGCATAAAGATAGATTTAACTTACCTAAATTTCAGTCAATTATTAAATAACATCTCTCATGTTTTTCTTGTAGAAAAGATGTGGAGTAGATGAAAGTGCAATTATGCAGGTATAGAATTGATTGAATGGTAAGACTCATATAGATATACACACATAGGTAGCTGTGGTTCTTTTTCCTATTTATTTATTTTTAACTTGTGGAATAAAACAAGCATTTCTATAACATAATAAAAATATGATTGCACATCAACTGCAAATCTATTATGTGCAACTTACTATTCCTTTTAAATATATAATAAAGTTATCTTGTCAATTTCTATTTTTTATTCCTCCTCCCCCCCCCAGAAATGGTTACCATTAGACACAAATAGGTATATTTATGTAAAATTATGCTATACAAACTTCTATTTATCAGTTTTTTCTCTGCATGCAGATCATGTCTTTCTTCATATGTCCTTTAGAATTAATTTGGATATTTATAATAGTCAGAATTAGTTATTTGCTTAATATCATACTTAGAATATAATGATGTTACTGCATAATGTTCTCTTGGTTCTACCCATTTTTGTTCTTCATTATTTCATACAAGTCTTTTCATGTTTTTCTAAAGTCATATTTCACAACTTGTTTAGTCATTCCCCAACTGATGGGCATCTCTGCAATTTTCAGTTCTTTGCTACCACAAAGGGAGCTGCTGTAAACATTTTAGAACATCTACGTTCTTTTCCTTTTCCCCTCTCTATTCATCTTTAGAAACAGACCTAGTAGTGGTATTGCTGGGTCAAAAGGTATAGTTAGCTTAATAACACTTTGGGCATAATTCCAGATTACTTTTCAAAATGATTGCATCAGTTCACAATTCCACCAACAGTGAATTAAGTCCCAGTTTTTCCACATCCCCTTCAACATTTGTCATCTTCCTCTTCAATCATTTTAGCCAATTATAAAATAATACGTCAAAATTATTTTAATATTTATTTCTCTAATCAATAGTGACTTAGAGTATTTTTTCAAATGCCTATAAATTATTTTGCTTTCTTCAATGGAAAACTAACTGTTCATATCCTTTGACCATTTACCAATTGGAAAATGATGATAGATTACTATAAATGACTATTAGAATGCTATAGATTTGACAAAGTTCTTTCTGTATCTAAGATATGAGACCTTTATTTGAGAAACTATGTATAAAATTTCACTCCAATTTTCTGTTTTCCTCCATCTCAAATAATGCTAGGCAGTATAAAATATAGTAGTTATTGTTCAGTGTCAGCTTGGCAGGAGTATCCAGTGAAGTGTCCCAGTGTCCCATACTAATACTTATGCTTCTTAATATTTTTATCAACAACTTAGATAAAGGCATAAATGGCATACTTATCAAATTTTGAGATAACACTAAGATGGGAGTGATAGTTAATAAAATGGATAATAGAATTGAGATTCCCAAAGAAACTGACAGCCTGGGTTGATTGCCATCAATTATATGGGTTGAATCTAATAAGTTGAAATTTTATAGGGATAACTATAAATTCTTACATTTGAGTCCAACAGATCATTTGACAAGTACAACATGAAGCAGATATATTAGTTAAAGAGTAGTCTACCTAAAAAAATCAGGGAGATGGGGTAATTGACTGCAAGCTCAATTTGTTTCAACAGTGTAACACTGAAACCAAAATAGCTAATGTGATACATTAAGAGGGGTATAATATGAAGGAAAAGGACATTATCCTGGTCAGAGAACATACTGTATGAGCATTTACCTCTGACATCACATTTTTTTTATCTAAGACAGTCATAATATATTCTGAGACTATCTATAAATGAATAAGTCTAAATTATGGCATATGAAGATCATTTAAAGGAATGGGGTATTTAACCTATGAGAAGAATCAGAGAGCATATGATAGCTATCCTCCATCATCTGAAGAGCCCTCATATGGAACAGGGATTGCAGTTTTTCTGTTTTACCCTAGAGTCCAGAAACAGGTGTAGTCCATGGAAGTACCAAAGAGGCAAATTTAGACTTGAAATTTGAAGAAAAATCTCTCAACAATTAGAGCTATTCCAAAAGAGAATGGGTTGCTTCCCAGTGGGGCCTCCCTTATTAGAAGTCTTCAAAACAAATAAACAGATAAAAATTTGATAGGTATTTTTGTGAGTCTCTTCTTTTTTGTGTGTGGAATGGTTCTTTTTATCCTTTCTAACCCTGAGAGAGGTTAAGGGATTGTGATCTATCTAAGTGGTGAAGGTAATGCCATAGAAGAAATCATGGATTATTTGATGAATTGAAGAAGACCTAGTTCCTAATCCAGGAAATGGAGCTGTTAGCCCTCAAAACAACAAAAGAACTACAAACTGAATACTGACAGAAACACATGAACACACAGGATTGGTCATCTGAGGACCTATGCCAGTTATTAGATTCTTGGCTGTTCTCCATATGGGTGTGTGGTCTTGCTTAAGTCACTTCCTCTCTATGGGTCTTGGTGTTGTCTTCTTTCATAAAAGAAAGGGACAAGATAACTTCTAAAATGCCTTCTATCTTTCAATCCTATAGTTAACAAATTTATGTTCTCATTAATGTAAAATTTATTTAATCTCAAAAATTCAAGAGTTCTTTGTTTATTTGATTCTTATCAACTATCCTCCTTGAAATAAAAATATCCTCCATGAGAGAAAAAAGGAAGTTCACCCAACTAGAGCTTTGTTTATCTGGGAGGTACCAAGGTACCAGACACATCTTAATATAAAGTGAAGGAGTGTTTTGATTTTTTTTCCAGTGATTCTATAAGAAGAAATAAGCTAACACTGTTTTCCATAACCTTTTGTAAAGGAATAATGCAATCTGCAAGGGAGGGAGCAATTTTCAACAGCATTAGTTCTAAAAAGTATTTTGGAAAATTAGACATCTTTATTGAGATTACAATAAGTAATAACTCAGTGATGAAATTTGAGGTCTTCATATCTAGTTAAGTATTGTTTAATAAACAATCATCATCACCATGTAAAAAGGAGTCTACTAATAATAGAGTTGGATTGTTTCTACCCTGAGGAAGTGATTTTACTTTTTCAAATTCAATATTGCATGATGAAGAGTCAGTATGAGAGAAGCTTACAGCATCTGTGAAGTTTGTCATGTGTTTATCATCACTTTGTCACATGCAGAGTCCAAATTAGGAAAGACTGCCAGGAGTTAAATAAATGAGAGAGGGATACAGTGAGAAATAGAGATGATGCAAAAACAAAGATATTGATGAAATTGATTAAAGCATTTCATACTCTTTGTGGCAGTTCTTAGACATCTCTTTATTTAAATATCTTAATATAGTCCCCTGTATTCATTGTTTATCCCTTCTCTCCAAATTCCTAAAACTGATTTTTCTATATTTGGGGAAAAAAGATGATGAATTATTTTTCATGTAATTAATGGAAGACAACACAAATTGGATTTGATATGGAAAATTTTATCCAAAAATCTTAGAAGCCAAAATATTTATTTGAGAAATATCTATAATCCAAAATATCAAATCCAACATTACTGTTTCATATATATGTGTGTGTGTGTGTACATATATAGACATACATACACACAAACACACATATATGCTCAAAGCATTTATGAGTAATCCTTAACATTGTACATTATAAGACTGATCTGGAGCTGAATTTGCACCACCTGTTATAACACCTAACGGGTATGTCACAAAGAATCAAACAAGCCAATAATACATAAAAGAATAAGTCTTTTAATATGGCATGCTTTACTATGCCCAAAAGACTGTAAAAATGTGCATACCCTTTGATCCAACATTACTAGGTCTGCATCCCAAAGAGATTCAAAAAGGGGTGTGTGTGTGTGTGTCTGTGTGTGTGTGTCTGTGTGTGTGTGATCTATTCATACAAAAATGTTTATAGCAGCTCTTTTTGTGGTGTCAAAGAATTGGAAACTAAGGGGATGCCCATCAATTGGTGAATGATTGAATAAGTTGCGGTATATAATTGTGATGGAATACTACTATGCTATAAGAAATGATGAGCAGGAAGATTTCAGAAAAACATGAACAGATATGAAGTGGAGTGAACAGAATCAGGAGAACATTGTCCACAGTAACAGCAATATCGTATCATGAAAAACTGTGAATAATTTAGCTATTCTCAGCAACAGAACAATCCAAAACAATTTCAAAGAACTAATGATGAAAAATGCTATCCGTTCCAGAGAAAGAATAGATGAAGTCTGAATGCAGGTCGAAGCATATTGTTTTTCACTTTACGTTTTTGTGTGTTTTTGTTTAGTCTGTATTTTCTTTCACATGACTAATATGGAAATGCTTTGCACGATTATATGTATAACCTATATCAAATTGCTTACCATATCAGGGAGAGGAAGGAGGAAGGGAGGCAGAGAATTTGGAACTGAAAATTTAAAAAAAATTAATTGTTTTTATATGTAATTGAGAAACATAAAGTATTTCAATCATTTTAAATATGTCATATATTAATTCACTCAAGGGGAGGATTAAGTCATAAAATTAAAGACTTCAGGATAACAGAATGAGAGGATAGGGGCAACAAGGGAAGGATAAAACCACTGGAAACTTTAGTACTTTGATGTTTAGACAGCAGTTGAAGAAAGAAGAAAGATTACAACCCAAGGTCGAACAAACTCCTTGTTACTCCTCCTTTTTGGTGTAGAGATCCCTAGGTTATGTTTGAATGTTGAAGGTTATGGATTTTATAGGCAGAGAACATGTTCTGACTCAGGCATTTCCAATTATTGTCTCTGAAGGCATAGACAGAAAGATATTAGGGAGTGATCAATAAGCAAAAGAAAGTCTAAATATAAAATTCATAAATTTCCAGAAAACGGCAGGACAGAATTCTTAGGCAGAAAGGTGTACACCCAGAGTACAGAGATGAGATAGTCTCCTGAAAATGATCCACATGGATCTCAGAGGGTGTGTGGGCTTTCAGATTTTTGTACTACTAAGATATACAAAGTACAGTGTCTGGTTTTTGAGTGACTGATTTTCTAAAGTTTTGCTTTTAAATCTCTAATATTAGTTTATTCTGCATACCTTGCATAGAAGCTAGGGAATATCTAAATAACCCAGTGAACAGGTATGCACAAAGATGCACCACAAGAGTGGTGGCAACAACTATGTTTTTGGAAAATATGTTTTGTATTAAATAACCCATGAAGGGGAAGCAAGGTGGGCACAGTGGGTGGCGTGCCAAATCTGCAGTCAGAAAGACCTGGGTTCAAATATTCAGAAACTTACTAGCTGTGTGCCCCTAGACAAATCATTTCACCGTGTTTGCCTCATTTTCCTAATCTATCAAATGACCTGAAGAAGGAAATGGCAAATCACTCCAGTGTCTTTGCCAAGAAAACCCCAAAAAGTGTCACAAAGAGTTGGATGTGACTAAAAACAATGACATGTCCATGATGACATTTTCTACTTTGATAAAATTTGGGGCATATGCATTAAGAACATAGATCAACATAGCCATCACATTGTTCTAACATCCTTCCAAAGTGTTTCCTCATATATCTATGATAGAAAGGGACAGACACTCATTAAAGACTTTTAAACCTCTTGTCAACAAATATATTTATTGCTTTTTGTTGACAGTCATACTCAAAAGACAGATGAAAGTAGCTAAAATTTTCTATTTTGCAGAACAATGGGCTGAGGGCCTGTCAAGAGGGAGACTTAACACATGATATGGAATACAAACTGCCACATAAAAGTTAAAGTTGTGGAAAATTACTGGTTAATTAAACTGAAATCTCCTTCAGCTATAAAACATTTGTAGCTCAAGCCATGTTGATCTCTGAAAGGTCTTTAATCATAAAAAAAAAGTAAAAAGAGCTCTATGAAAGCCTTGAATACATGAAGGAGATTTCAATAACCAGGTAAACCTTTAATAGATTTGTTAGTGACAGAGGTTCTGCTAATAAAACAACATTCAGACATAATTGTTGATATATGAAATAAGGCAAATGTTTGTCAGGAATGATCCCTGTGTCTGGAATATCCTCCTATCCTCTGTACCTGGTAAATTCCTAACCAACTCAGTTGAAGCCCAATTTCAATGCTATCTTCTCCATAACCCTGATAACCCCTTTCCATAATAACTTTCCTCATTGGACCCTGCACATCACTTTTTTTTTTAACCTAACTTAATATTGAACTTTGTAGTTAATTTTTGCTTGTGCCTATGGTTAGCATATACATTACATGAGGTCAGTGACAAAATCTTATCAAACTTTCTATCTCCCAGTGCTTACAACAGTCCTTTGCACGGCGGATACTTAGTCATGTAACTGGAGTCTGTGAAGTTAAAAAAAATAATTTGGATAATTTCAATATAATTGGTTTCTTTTGAAATCCTATGTATTTTATCTTATGCTTTAAAAACAAGGGTCCATAGGCTTTACCAGACTGCCAGAGATCACTGATACAAAACAGTTTAAGAATCCCTGGCCTTACAATGTTCTAGAATAACTTTTAATTATATTTTTTCTAGGATATTTTCAATACAACATTACAAAGGCTTTGGTGAGCTTCCACTTAGAGGAAATCTTTAACTATCTAATAAACTTAGATAACCTGAAGTATGAAGTATGACTATCCCATTCCCTGCTCCCCCCGCTGGCTTTAAGCCATCATTACCTTGCTCTGCTTTTGAGTTACTATGAGTGGTTATGTCAATGGTTGTCCATATATATAGAACTTTAAAGGAAATTAAAAGAATTCTGTAAAACCAAGCAGTTAATACATAAATGCCCAAATTAACTACAAAGGACATTTGAAAGCAGAAGTTATCTACATCCAGAGAAAGAATTAATAAATAGAAATATGGATAGAATGATTTTAAGCACACACACACACACACACACACATGCACACGCACACACATGCACGCATGCACACACACGTTTCTGATGGTAGCCATCAGGGCAAGGGGGAAGGAAAAGAAGGTAAAAAAATTTACATGATGACTTTAAAAGGAATTGCGAGCGAAAGAGAGTTGCAGTTTCATGTACAATCATTTTTTATTATACTATGTTGTGGAAATGCTTATTTTATCCCATAAATTAAAAATAAAATAAACCTAAAATTTTTAAAGATATATGTAGAGAAAAAAGAAAACTAGCTGTGCTTACGAGAAAAACAAGTAGTAAACTTAAAAAATTGATAAATGAAACTAAAGAATTCTTTATGTACTTGCATCTATTCCCTTTCTTTTTTTTAAGTTTTCAGGATGGGGATAAAGAGATTTTAATCTACCACTATTTTATATAGCAAGTCTGAATATTTTAAAGGAGTAGCAAATGGGTTTGCTCCAAGGAGAAGTTGATAAAGATAGGAAAAGTGCAAAATTTTCTAGCCCAGTCAAATATTTTTAATATTTATGGACTGAAATTTATAAATGTAGCCTTTTACATATACTCTATTTTAAGATATCGTATCATTACAGCTCATATTATCTTTATCTGTTCTCTGGCTTGACTCCTTTGAGGTCTCTAAATAAAAACTTTAAATGTATAGGAAAACACATACCATATGTAGATCTGTTGTAGAGTAATTCACATACTGTGGTCTGCCCTTTTTATCCAAGTCTCTAGGCTCTTTAAAAAAGGTTCTTGATGGGATTTTATGTGTATTTTATAGCTTTATAGTGAAAAACAGGACTTCTTTGGTTGCTTATTAACTCCATTTCTTGTTCTCTGTCCTTTTTAATGCTTGTTAACATTGCTTTTTGTAGTATTGATGTTGTGCTATGTCAATGATGAGTGTGGATAAGAATCTAAAGAAATCAATACTGTTTATTAAGTTGTAAATGATATGGTAACTCAGACCAATGGAAGATGGGACTAGTCACTCTGATATTAGAGAATCATAAACTGAGGTCATAAAAATACTAGAGCTCTCCATGGATAAAGTGAACAATTGAGTGGATTGTATTTCACTATTTGTCATTTGCTCTTTTCTACATTAATTCATTAGAGGTTATTTATATTGTACTCCCCCAGCATTTTTCCTTGTTGTTTAGCAAAGTGGTGAATTCCTTTCATACATTTTCTGACAGGTTCTCATCTGAATGATAGAAAAGAAGCCAAGAAGAGGAGAGAATACATGCATTTCGTGTACAATGACTGAAAAAGATGTTGTCAAATTTCCCAAAACCAATCAAATGGGATTGATGAGAGGGGGTGAAAATGGTATGTGATGTGCAATGACCTTTGATGGAACGGTAGTTTTTACTCAGAAATCATTTTCAAGCCTCATTTTATCACATTAAACTGCTGTTGAACTGAATATTGATTTTAGGGGAAAGAATTACTCTGAGTTAAAAAACAAAGTCCCCTTTGCTCCAATATAAAAGATAAACTAGTATGTCAGCAATAATAGGGTTTCTAAAGTGTAATGTCCAATTTATGTAATGGCTTAAGATAGTCAATTATTTCTGTTTGTCTCCAATTGGCCTTCAAGATAACTTTGCTTGAATTATTTTATTTTCCTTATCTCTTGACACCATATTCTTCTTTGTTTGTGGAAAGAAAGTTAGACCAAAGTCAGAGCTATACAACTTCTTCTTGTCTCGCTCCTATATCTTCCACTATTCTAAGATTATCACTGCCTGGATAAAAACTTCTATCTTAAATGCTGCCTTCAGTTTCATGTAACTTTTTTGTCCCCAGCAAAAATTCTAGAGATCATAGAGCAAGAGCTATAAAAGACTTTAAAGGTTAACTAATATGTTAAATTCATTTTACCTTCCTGGCCTTAGAAAGAAGAAGGCTAGGCCTACAGAGGTTAAATGACTTACCTAAGGTCACCTATGTAGAACCAACATTCAACCCAGGTCTTCTAATTCTAAATCCAACATCCCTTCTATTGCATCATGCAGCTTCTTTTTCCGTTTTCTCATTTAATTCAGCAAATATGTATTTAAGACCTACTATATCCTCAGCTCTGGGCTCTGATATTTGAGGGAACCAAAGTGTCTCATCAATTGATCAAAACATATTTATTTAGCAATACAGTGTGAGTATTATTGCTCTATACACTCTAGGAAATAAACAAGAAATGAAAAAAGTTCTCACAACTTGAGTTTATAATGCCCTTACAGAAAAAGATTTTATAAGTGCATGTATATCTTTATATGTATATAAACATGCATACACACATATACACATGCATGTATACATACATACCTGGATGATAGATTGATTCATCCTTGATCTCAGAAATAAGGTATGCTTCTCACCAAAGAATCCAAATTCATTTCATGAGTTGCCATGGTGAAAAGTGAAAAGAAAGAAAAGAAGAGGGGAAAGGAGAAAAAGGAAGAGGGGAAAGATAGGGAAGGCAAGGAGTAGGGGAAGGATGGCAGAAGAGAGGAGGGCAAGAGATGGGAGGAGAGGCGAGGAGAAAAGAGAGAGGGGAGAGGCAGGAAGGGAAATGAAGGGATAGGGGAAGAAATGGGGAGAAAGGAAAGGAAAGGAAAATTAAAGGCTGAAGATTAGGCAGAAAACAGTGCATCAGGAGGTGGAAGCTGAACCTTCATAGCGGACGATGTAAGTCCCTCTCCCCACCAACTTCCATTTTCCTCTTCACTCAAGGGACAGGCACAAAAGAAGATGGCAAATCTGAAGTCAAAGAGAAGTTTTCTCCTCTTTGCACTAGAGGTTCACTATATCTTGACTGGGAGATAAGGCTGGCATTAGAGGGAGATGTTGCCTTATGCTGGCACAAATGGAAGGCATTTCACTGACCTCTAGCAGTCATCCCCAGGGGATATGCACAACAAGAGATGGAAGATAAAGGGTCAGAGAAAGATCTTGTTCCTCTTCCCATCTGAGACTAGAGATGAGGTAGACATACAAAAAATGGAAGCTAGATTATAAGCTCCTTGAGGGAAATGACTGCTTTTAGTTTCACAGATCTACATGCACACAGAGAATTATATGTGCTGGCAAAGATGCTAAAATATGTTTGTTTTTGTTTCTATGTGTTTATCTATGCCTTGGCTTACTGTTTCTCATTCTTAGAAAACCTTTGCCTCTAGGACTCTACTTCAATATGCTCTGTAAAGTTCCCAGAATGTTCAATACTAAAATGCCACTATTGACCTCTCCTCCTTTTAAAATTAAGTTTTATTATATTTTCAGAACTAAATTTTCTCCCTCCCACCTCCTCCTCTCATTAGAGAAAGCATAAAAAACAAAATCCCTATTTGTGTCCATTACTTCTCATATAGGAGTTGGGTGTTTTTTTCGTTGTGAATCCTTTGGAATTGCGGTTGGTCATTGGGTTCCTAAATCATTCAAAATTGTTTATCTTTACAGTATTACCACTGCCATGTAAATTATTCCCCTGGTTCAACTCACTTCACTTTGCATCACTTCATACAAGTAGTCTTCAGTTTCTCTGAGGCCATACTTAACTTCCTTATAGCACATTGGCATTCCATCACATCCATAGCCCATAAAGCACTCATCTATACTGGCATTCTCTAGCACCATTGAGTATGCTTGAGGTTCCTTCCTCTCCCTGCTATTTCATTTTATCTACTCATTTTTCCCCTTAGTGCAGTCCTATTACAAAATCAATATACTTTTCCTTTGAAATAGCCCAAATTCTAAACTCTTAATCTTCTAAATAATTAATTCTAGGTTTTGTTTTCTTAAAATATATAATCCTTCCCTTTAATCTCTGAACAAATAGGAAGAAAGAATAAATAAGTGGGTTAACGAATAGAATGCTCAATTTCAGGAAATTTCAGGAAAATAGGAATTCAAATTCTACCTCAGACACTTATTAACTCTGTGACCTCAGACAAGTCACTTGGCCTAAGACTCAGTTTCTATATCTGTAAAATAAGGATTCTAATAGCACCTATTTCACAGGGTTATTGTGGGTATAAAATAAGATTATGTATAAAGTCCTTTGTGAACTTTTAATTGCAATATAAATGTTAGTTATTATTAGAATTCTAAAGGACAGGCTGATCTTCTTGGTTTAAATGGGAGTTGAGTGAAGATAAAACTGTCAGTTAAAGTAGAAAGAGATCATTTTTATGTCTTTTTCCTGATGATCAAGACAATAGGAGATGATTGGCCTGCTTGTCATTCATTCCCAGAGATATGTATAGATAAGTGGGGACACAGGTCGAATAATCTATTAAATTAGAAATGAGAGAATTTTCTTTCTTATTTATGACCTTTTAACTAGTTCCACATTTTTCACTTTATTTATATATTTGACTTGGAAGTTTAAGTCTGAATATACTTTTGATGTGATAAGTAAAGAAGTGGCCTTAGAGTCAGGAACTTCCTCTGAGACATACCGGCTCTGTGACCCAGAGAAGTTACCAAACCTCTGTTTTGGTAAAAAGGGCGTTCTTTACACAACTGAATTCATTCACCTGTTTTTTAAAAAATCATTGCAGGTTTTCTGAATTTGTGTGCAAATCAAAATGCTACCATTTTACCTGAACAGGGGATGCTGGAGGCAGGGAGTAAGTGGTCAATTTTGGATCCATGATGCTACCTGGATAGACATGATTATGTTTACAATCGGGGGAACTGTCTCTATAGTGTTCTATTGCTGTTTTTACACAACTGAAATCTCCCAGATGTTTGCTCTCATCACTCTCCTCAGAGAGATGTTAGATTCATCTGTTTGCCCAAATAATATATTAAAATTCATTTGTTGCCTTAGATGATATTTCGTCTCCTGAGCCAATATGTTTTTAATTACATCTGCTTTATATTCTCAGTACTGCTATTTGGGACTGATGTAGTATCATACCTTTCCTCCTTTTATTTTATTTATATTATTTTATTTATTCATATTTATTCATTTATTTATTTATTATAAATATTTATTTTTATTTATTTATTTATTTATATACAGCAGAATTCTGGTAGGCAAAAACAGAACAAAAAACCTACCGTCCTACATATGCAATTGTGGGCAAGAGCAGGGACAAGGGAAGAAATCATTCTTTTTTCTATTCTTTAGAGAAATTAGATGGCTAAACACTCTTTTAAAATGAGTTAAATATTGTGTCAAAATGAGGGATAGTAGCATAGAAATAAATCATTCTTTTTTCACTTAGTTTTTTAAAAATTAATGAACTTAATAATTAATCATCAACAAATATTTTCCTATACACAGAAAAATAAGAAAGAAAATTGTGTTGTAAGGAGTGTTTTGTTTTTAATTCTGAACTGGTAGATAGGAAAGTAGAAAATGAACTAGGGGAGTTCAGGTGTCCTCAGATTCAGCAAAGAAAACAAGTTAAATTTTATCAATCACTTCTATGCTTAAATGTAGAGACAAAGGTTTAAGATGGTGGGAAGAATCTCAGAGATGATATAGTTTGTTCCTTATTTTACAGATGAGGAAACTGGGATCCAGATAGGAGAAATGACTTGTTCATAGTTCATATACAGTCAGTAAAATACCCTGAGTTAAACTCAGGTCTCCTAGTTCTTTCTTCTTTTTTTCTTTCTTTCATTTTCTTCCTTGCTTTCTAGAATGACCTTCTATTCTTTCTGAATTACATATAAACAGAATTTTTAATTCAACTTTTAAAATTTTGAGTTCAAAATTCTCTCTCCTCCCCCCCATTCCTTCCTGTGACAGCAAGTTATTTTATATAGGTAAAATCATGGAAAACATAGCTCTCTATCAGTCAAATTATGAAAGAAAAATACAGACCAAAAAAAAATAATAACCAACAAAAATAGTATGCTTTGACGTACATTCAGACTCCATCAATTTTTTCCCCTGGAAATGGATAGCCCTGACTCTTTCAAGATCAATCAATCTTGATTTCACACATGCAACATACACAAACACACATATGCACACATCGTTTATCATAGCCAAACTACCATCCAAGCAACTCCTACAATATCTGATGCTGAGCATTGAATTAAATCTGCCATAATAGCCTAAAAATGGTATTTTGGTCAAAGGTAGAAATACACTTTTTGTGCAGAAATAATATTTCCCAGAATTACAATCTCTCTTTCTCCCACACAACACACACTGCAACCCATATATGGGGTTGCATATAGTTGATGCTTCCAGCAGGCTTACTAAACACTTTTCAGATGGTATCCATGAAGGTTATTGTCAGCTAAGTATGTATCTTGTCCTTCAGCTGAGTAGAGACTTTTAAAAACCCAGGGAAGGGGGGCATTTTTTTTAAGGTGGTTACCTATAGAGGTATAACTCTGAAAGTCTTGGCTTTCTGCCATACTCTCCTTCCCCACTGAAGGACCAGGGTTCTGTTAATGTGAACTCCTGAAGCATGGTATCTTTTAAGAAATGCGAGGAGATATGAGGATCATACATAACATTCAATATGAATCATATGTTCTTAGCAGAAAATTTAAAGACTAAAAGTTTCAATATATACTACCCTCTTAGGGGCAGCTAGTTTGCAGAGTGAATAGAGTACCAGACCTGAAGTCAGAAAGATTCATCTTCCTGTGTTGAAATCCAGCCTCAGTCACTTACTGACCATGTGACCCTAGACCAACATTAGAGAAGAGATAAGAAGCATTATATGCAGATTGTGATTTCAGACAAGCAAAACATGGCAGTACCGAGCAAGGAGTGTCACTCAAACTGTGGACAACGTCTTCAAAAAGGGGTGTTATGGATTATATGACATGTGTCCTCCATTATCTGCTACATGCAATTGGAATTGCATTACTTTTATTGGTTTCAGCAAGACCTTTAAGAAAATAGGTTTCTTTTGTTTTCATTAATTTATTTGGAAGATAATGTGGTCTGAGGCAGGCCCCGGAGCCAAGAAACTCCTGAGTTCTAATACCACCATTGACTCAATGTGTGGTCCTGGCCAAACCAACCAATAATCTAAGTTCTCTACCCACAGAATGAATCTGGTGGGATGACATTCAGGGAACATTGTGAGAAATAAGTAGTTAAAGATGAGGAAATGTCATACAGAGGAAGAGCCAATAGGCCAGTTTGGCTGGAACATAGTGTACATGAAGGGGAGTATTGTGTAATCATTCAGGAAAAGGACGGAGCCAGATTGTGAAGGACCAAAAATGCCAGACAGAACAATTTCTTTCCTGAGGCTCAGTCCCAAATCACCAAGTAGCTATGAAACATCTCCAGTGAGATATTCCATAGGCATCTTAAACTAAATGTATCAAAAACAGAACTCACTATCTGTTTGCTCCACAAACATTTCTCTAATGCCTCTATTTCTCTGTAGGGTACCATCATGTCTAGTTACCTAGATTCACAATTTCTGTCATCCCTGTCCCTTTATCCTCATTCATGGTCCCTTCCCATACTCAATCAGCTCTCTAATCCTGTTGATTCTACTTTCTCTTCACTCATATGAGTTCATCTTCCACATAGTGGCCAAAACAACATGCCAAAAGCACAGATACAACTAGGAAAGTTTCTTACTCAAAAAGTTTCTATGCCTTCCTATTATCTTGAAGATAAACTATAAATTTATGTATTTCCTATTTGAATTCTGATTTATTTTTCCAGAATGACATATTATATTCCTTCACACCTTTCTTGTTGTAGTTAAATAGAACTACCACTATTCTCCATAAGTGACATCTATCTTCTGCCTTCATATTGACTCTACTTTCTCCTGGAATATGCTTCTCCCATTAATCTTTTAGAATCCCTAGTTTCCTATTCGAGAGTCCTCTCATCATTTTAGCTTTGTCAGTATGATGGGAAACCAATAATTCAATGAGACTCAGAGAAGTTAAATGACTTGAACAAAGTCACCCCACTAGTAAGTAACGAGGTCAAAACTAGAATTCAAGTATTCTGATTCCATAGCTAATTCTCTTGCAGTTACACAATACTTGAGTTCATTGTAATCTTGTATTTTTGGAACAGTCTTATTATTCTAAAATTTCTAAAACTGGAAAATGTAGATAGTGTGGTTGATCATATTTAAAATTCTGGTTAAGCCAGGAACACAGGAAGAGTGCTTTAAGTGCTAGGGAAAGTGATATTACCAATCTGTAGACACTTGGATTTTAGGAAAAATTATTACATGGACCTAAACAACATCTTAAACTTATCTATTCCAAACCATAATGTAATGATATACTTAGATTTTCCATGACCAATAAAGCTAGCTCAAGTTTCTTAATAATGAATATTTCTTTAGATAAATCTAATTAAACAAACATTTTTAAAGTACTTACTATGTGGAAGTCATAGGAAGGGTATAAACATGAAAACTTGCATAGTCCTTACACTCTAAAAGCTGAAAATATAACAAATGGAAAAGAAAGATTTTGGTTTAAGAGGTTTTTCCACCATGCTTCACAGATGGCTCTTTTGTATCATGATATAATAGGCTATAAATAGTAGGTTCCCTGATTTATTTTACACAGCCAGTACATCTCATACAAGAGACTTGAACTCAAGTTTTCCTAGTTCCTAGGTGGACTCTATCTGCTATGTGTACTGCCTTCCTTAATAATAATAACTAATACTTGCATAGGACTTTAGGGTTTGCAAAGCACTTTGCATCTATTTTCTTGTGTAATAAATTTTACAGATGAGTTGCCTGAAGCTTAGACATTAAATGACTTATCCATGATTACAAACCGACTGTCAGAAGCAGGAATCAAACCTAAGTCTACTGACTCCAGAAACATCATGTTTTCCACTATGCTATGCTGCTTCGTTATCATCATAGTCATCCCTAGGCATCTCTGTTTTGACCTCTCTACTACATAGGGAATACACTGTAAAACAACAAGACTCATTTTTCATGTGAGATTTATGGATCCTCCTCACTTTAGCCTAACTCTTCAGTTATAAAAATACAACTGTAACCTAGGAAACCAAAAGGATGTTTTTCCCTCAGCTTTTTATCCAAAGGTATTGTGTTTTATTCATGATTTATAAATCAAATTGCATCAATTATTCATTGCCACACATCTGATTTAATTCTTGCTTGTGAAATATTTTATGAAGAATTCCTATCCAATAATTAAACATATTTAGGTATTTGACTCAAACTGAAAGTACCTTAACATATTAATTATTCAGGATAATAAATTAGATACAGTCATTTCCATTTCTCTCTGGCCTTGTAAAGATGATCTTTATTCCTGAAGTTTGTAAAGTCATCGTTAATCTAAAATAGCTGAATATCTACTTGTGCATGCAAACATGAAAGGTGTTATATAATACTAACAAATTAAATAAACTCTCTCCAAATCTCTATAATCTGATCATAAATACACAACAACAAAGAAACAAAGAAAACTGAAAATGGTTTAATTTTCAAATACCATTGTTCATGGACAGTGTTTCTAAAATCCTTTACTATGTATCTATATATTATTAATAGCCTATTTAAATATATATACATTTAGCTGTTTAAAAATACATCTCTTCATGCATATATGTGTATATGTATATATTTATATGTAACTATAGTGGATTTTAACTTACTTAGGATGGAGATGGGGATGGGGAAAGAGAGTTGATAGATTTCACACAAACATATTTGAAACATCTTTCTTCAATACTTCAGGGATACATGTTTTCATTACCATATACACTTCATCCACAATGTACTTTATAACTTAATAGGGGATTTTCAAGGATTGGAGTGATGGCTATATACGAAGGTGCACAGTAGTAATCATGGATGCTAGAGGAGTCTGAGGTTAATGGATCTCCTGAGTCATATGTCCATATTAAGTCCAGCATCAACAAAACAAGTCTCCTGAGTTTAGGGCCACCAAGCTGCCTAAGGATAGGATCTAGCAAAGGTTCAAAAAACAAAACAAGTTAAAGCTTCCATATCCATCTGTAATGGGATTGGATCTATGAGTAGTTTCTGGCTTCCAGCCCAGGCAAGATAAGGAAACCCATGTTTAAACAGGTGATTAAACATACAAAAGTTGCAGTGGACACAAAATCCAATCCCACTCTGTGATCAAATTCAACATAGATCTAGAACTTGAAGGAACCCCAAAGGCCATGTGGTCCAACCTTTTCATTTTATAGGTGAGAAAACTGAAGGCCAGGAAAGTTAAGTGACTTTCTCATAAAGGAAGGAAGGAAAGAAGCATTTATTAAGTGCTTACTTTGTGACAGGAACCATGACTGGGGTAACGATAAAAGGAAAAAGAAAGACAGTCTCTGTCCTCAAGTAACTTACATTCTAATGGAGGAAGTTACACTATTGAAAGAGGGAGAGAGAGAATGAGAAAGAGAAAGAGAGGAAGAGAGAATGAGAGTGAGAGAATGAGGAGGGGAGAGAGAGAGGGAGGGAAAGATAGAACTGGATAACTGGATGGGGCATGATTTTAAAGTCTGGAAGATAGAAACAGCATTGTGAAGAGAGTAAAAACCAGCCTAGGTCCCTGCATAAAATCTCTGGGAAGAATTCACCAATGGGAGAAGGAGGTGGGCTTTACAGGGAAATATTCCAAGTTCAGAATGCTGCAGGAGAGGCTGACTGTCCCAAGGTGAGGAGACCATAGGAGCAGAGGGGCGCTCCAGGATGAAACACTAGCCAGGGAATGTCTAAAGTCTAAAGGTGAGGAAAAGGGCTGGGAGGAGATTGAGGAAGCATCAGAGATAGGATTTGACCTAGACCCCTTAATTCTAGAATTCGTATTCTTTCCCTCTTTCTGCTGTACCACAGTACTGATGAGCCTTGCCTCACTTTAGCTATTTCTTAGACACTAGAATTCTAGTCCATCATCTGACCCATAATGGAAGTCTTTGCAGAGCTTGGATTGCAGTGTAAGTCTTTAAAACTCTAGCAGAACCATTAAGTCATAGAGCAAATGAAACCAGTTTATGAGGAAGCACTTCCATTATAAATGTGACTGTCCTCTGGAAAGTAAAGGAGCTCCCTCTGCCATATGAGATTCATATGGCTCACTCTCTAGAAGCAGTGGAGGGTAGCATCTCTTTCAACCATAGCTTTAATACCAGTCCTGCTCTCTGTTTCTGTTTAATTCTTCAGCTGTAGCTTCTCCTACTCAGCTCTCTCACTTGAACTTCATTGCCCTTCATCTGACTCCCTGCTATCACACTATTTCTCATTCACAACTTTGTGACATATTGACCTCATGGATAGCTAGTAGCAAAATGAAGAGAAAGTTGGACCTAGAGTCAAGAAGATGAGTTTAATTCCAAGATTACTAGCTGTATGGGCTAGTACTCTGGGCATCAACTCTGTCTGCCTCAGTTTTTGGATAATTAAAATACCTCCAAAGAGTTGTTGTGAGGATAAAATAATATATTTATAAGGTATTTTGCAAACTATAGATTGCTATTCCTACCCCCCCCCAAAAAAAACAAAGTAAAACAATGTTCCCTCTATTTCCCTCCTGAAAAGCTACAGATTTCCTTGAGGTTGACCTTAGTTTCATAAACATGATCACAGAATAAACAAAGAAAAAATTCTGAGATGAAAAGGACCTCCAAGGACAAATGTTTCAAGACACATGAGAACAGGAATCCCCTCTACAACATTTTTGACCACTGGTCATCCATTCTTTGCTCCAGTGAAGACAATTTCACTTTGTCACAAAGCAGCTGACTACATCTGAGACAACTTCAATTCTTAGGATGCTTTTCCTCAGAGCAAATCGAATTTTCGCTCTACAATTTTGACTATTTCTATCGTGGTTTCTGTCGTGGAGTGAAACAGAACAAGTCCAATCCCTCCTCAATGTTTCACATTCTTAACGACAGCTATAATATCCTCCTGTAAGTCTTCTCTCCATGATGATTATTCTTAGTTCATTAAACCTATCTTCATATAGCATGATCTGAGGCACTTAGCAACCTAGCCTCGCTCTTCTGAACGTTGTTCAATTGATCATTGCTAAACCTGGAGCCATATGACTGAAGCTGAATTCTAGTTCTACCACTTACTGTCTCTGTGACTTTTATTAAGTCACTTAATCTCACTAGTCCTCAGTTTCCTTATCTGTAAAAATAAGGGGGAGGGAACTGAACTAGATCACTCTAAAGTTATTTTCAATTCCAGATCTACATTCTTATTTTTATTCTTAAACTTAACTTAAACTTAAAGCCAATTTAAGTTTAATGTCAGGCAAAACTTCAAAATAATTAGAGTTACCCAGTAGGGCCAGGGGGGTGTGAGGTTAGTGAGGACCTGATTTAAAATAATGAATTATTTAGAGTTTAGATATGCAAGCATGCAGTTGCTTTACAAAACACATATCTCTCAAGAAGAATCATGAGGATAAGTAACTAACTGTAGCTCCTGATCCCCTGAAAAGAAGTAGTTGTTGATCCCAGATAGAAGCAACCTACTAGCATTTAGATCAGGTCTATAGGAAAACTAAGAGAGGTCCATCCTGATCAGACGGTCACGTATCCTAAAGTCAGCACTTATTGCCTTATGTCATCTCCATGGGAATAAGTTTATTATTAGCTGTCCTATAGCATAAATCCACAATCTTATCGTAAGTTGTTGTTATAAGTTTACTCCATTTTGGAGGAGTTGTAGAAAGAAAGGTACTAATGCATTGTTGAAGGATCTATATGAATTAGTGCAACCATCCTGGAAAGTATTTTGAAGTTGTGTGAAAAAGTGATGAAAATATACATACTATTAGCCTTGAGAATCCACTACTAAGCTTATCCTTCATGAGGTAGATTATGAAAGGAAAGTTCATACACACACACACACACACACACACAAACACACCCCAATATATTTATAGCAGCATTTTTGGTGGTGGCAAAGGACTAGAAATAAAGTAGATTCCCATTAACTAGGGAGTGGCTAAACAAATTATTACATGAAAATAAAGGAATATTACTGTGGGTAAGAAATTGTGAATAGAGAAGCAGGGAAAGATTTACATGAACTATTGCAAAGTGAAATAAGAAGAGAAAGGAAAACACTGTACATGATGACTACAACCACATATATGGAAAGAACAGTTTAAGAGCCACCAAAACTGAATGCTACAAAGTGTTAAAGAACAAAGCTGGCCTCTCAAAAAGACTTGAGAAGAAACCTTCCCATGCCTTTACAAAGGTTGTAGTCCACAAGAATAGAATATTGGATATGACATAAGAAGCTTTTAGTATGTTGGACAGTTTTGCTGATTTTTTTTCTTTTCTTTTTGTTTTAAGGGATAGCTCTCAAGGAGGGATAGGGAAAGATACAGGGTAAAATCTAGGCAATATTTTAAGAAAGTCAATAAACCTCTACTAAAAATAATGAGCCAAATCAAAATATCATGAGGGGGCTGTGGTTTAATCCTTTTGTCAGCAACAGTCTGAATATTTTTCTTTATTTTCTAAAGAGTTATTTCTTGTAATATGCACAAGTCCATATTAGAAAAGCAAACACTTTTTATGTTAAATACATAACTTCCTATCTAAAGACCATGACTCCATGGTGTTTATAGAGTGTACTTAATCAGTATTAGTATATTGATAAAATTTAATCTAGAAAAAAACTGTGTTTTTTTCTTTCTTCCTTCCCTCTATCCCATCTTCTTTCCCTCCCCTCTTCCTCCCTCCCTCCCTCCCTCCCATTTTCTCTTTTTTCTTATTTTTTCTTTTTCTTTTCTTCTCTTACTATCTTTCCTTTTTTCTTTGTTTCTTTCATCTGTCTGCCTGCCATCTCTGTCTCTATCACTCCCTCTCTACATCTTTCTGTCTCTGTCTGTCTATGTCTCTCTCCCTCTCTCCTCTTGGCCTACAGTTTAATTGATGTAAAAAATGATCAATGACAACCAATGAGGTAATTCTCTCAACTAACTAAGAGTTGCTACAAGCACTGAGAGATTAAATTATTGGTCCAGAGTCACCCAGTCATCATACCAGAGCACCAGCAACGCATCCTCTGATGAATGAGATAGTATTTTTCCTATAGAACTGAGGTTTGAGAACTAGTTCTGATTATGTTACTATGTACTATTGTGGCAGCTAGATGGTACAGTGGATGAAACTCTGCACAGAGTTAGGAAGACTTGAGTTCAAATATAATCTCAGACACCGACTAGCTGTGTAAGTCACTTAACCTCTATCTGCCTCAGTTTTCTCAATGGTAAAATGGAATAATAATAGATATTTATAAAACATTTAGCACAGTTTCTGGCACATAGTAAGCATTTGCAGTGGATAGAGTCCTGGACCTAGAGACAGGAAGACCTGAGTTCAAATGCAGCCTCAGATAGTTAGTAGCTGTGTGAACTTGGGCAAGTCTCTTAACCTCTGTTTGCCTCAGATTCCTCATCTGTAAAATGGGAATAGTAACAATACCTTTTTTCAGGGTTGTTGTGAGAATCAAGTAGGATAATATCCTAACTGTAAATTGCTTAGCACAGTGTCTGGCACCAAGTAAGTAGTATATACATAATGGCTATGACTATGATTATTGTTCAATACCTGTAGTTCTCCCTCTAACTGAAATTTTCCATTGAGTATCTAAATAAGGAAAGAGAAATGAAAAGGTAAAAAAGAATGATTGATGACACATCAAGGGAATAATAAATTGCCTTTCAAGTGATCACTTAAAATATTCAAAGATAATGGGACCAGCATTCTTTTAACACTGTTATTTTGCCTACTCTTTGTCTTTGGGACAAAGCTATAAAACTTCGGAGAATTCTGAAGTAGAAGGCAGGAAGTTCCTACCTCTGAAACAGAAGACAAGCGTTCCTGAGGTTTCAATCATAGTCTCTTCTGCCTAAAGTTGATAACATACTAGTAAGAGGTTCTCATAATCTGGGCTGTAAATTCGACCTTGGTGTGATACCAGAACATCTAACTCTTTTTCAAACAGTCTGGATTTGGTGAAATTCAAGGTGAATTTTGCCAAGGATTTTTTCCCACAATTTAAAAAACCACACGAGGTTTAAAGGAAAATAGGGAAATTTAATCCAAATTTTTCTGATTCATTGACACTTAGGCTCATCAAATATTCTTTTGTAAGAACTATCTGGTGAGTAATAGGCATCTTGAGGATTTCAAAAGGGGTTTTAAACCCTTTTTTCTCTTGGATGTCATGATTGACCAAGGGTAAATGAATTTGGCCCCCTGAAAATTCAAGGTTGATTGGAAACCCAGAAAACACAACATTCAAGTGTGTTCTATATCTGGCAAAATATTTTGTTTTATCTGTTAGGAACACACATAGATTGAGGCAATAAAAATTCTGCGATTAAAAAAGCATGCACAGTATTTTGGTAATGATACTAAAAAGAAACTTCAGAGGAAATTGTAATTTTTGAAATGGAAGAAACCAAACCAAATAGAAAACCTTCAGGATGATTATTTTCATAGATGAATTGTAATAGATATGAGGTGGAAAATCAAACTCCTCCAGAAACCTGGTAAAACTCCAAACTTTAATCACATAGATGCAAAGATTAAGAAAGAAAACATGTGCCCTTTTGAGTAGAAAGAGAAAATTTTCCTCTGCACCATGCTATAATTTCATTCTAAGGTTTTGCATGACTGAAATTCCAGTGTTTGCATCAAAGTGTTTACCAAAGTTTTGACATCTAAAAATTATGTCTGGGCTAACTGGAATTTGTGAGAGAAAAAAAACAGCTAGGATTTTTAGGTGCTCTGGGGGGATAGCATATGTGAATTTGAAACAAAAGAAATATTCCATTACCTGGGAAAATACAGTTGTGCAGAGCTCACTCATGAAGGAGGTCATAGATAGACAAAAAGATGATTTGCAGCTCTGCCTTCTCCCTACACCAATCAATTAATAGATAAGCATTAATTGTGTTCCATTAGCACATAGTAAGTGCTGAATAGATCTTCTGGGTGCTATACTAAACATGGTGGATACAAAAGGGATAAAAATAGACCCACCCCTCAAGCTCACAGTCTTGTGGAAAAGACCATATAAATCAGAACATAGAAGATAAATTTAGTATGGATAGAAGATAATCTTAGTGGGAACTGTGTTAGCAGCCATGGGTAGTTTCCAGGAATAGTTTCCTAAAGGAGGTAGCACTTGAACCAGTGTCTGACTCTCTGGAGACAACCCTATTAGATGGGAATGGGAAGTGTGACTCCTTTTCATTAAAGATCTTCATCCCTCTTCTGGCTTGGTTTCATCCTTAAAAAGAACCACTTTCCCTCTCTAACATGTCAATCCAGGTCTAGAGGTAAAAATTAGTACCTGACCAAAGACTTGTGTTTTTTCCACATGTCTTTCCACATGTCCACTGACATTTTAACTCTTAGTTTTGTATATCTGAATTGTTTGTATGGTTTTTTTAATCATTCATTGAAATGGCTTTGAATTTAGAAAAATGATCAATCATTCAATAAAATTAATTTGATTACTTCATGCTGAATTAATTATTCTTTGTTCTATATTCACAATACTGCTCAACTTCATCTACAAATTAGAAAGCTAGGTAGTCTTTATTTTATTATTCAGGTCCCTGGTAAAAATCTTATCAATTTAAGGGCTATTTGTAGAAAGAAGAGTCCGGATCTTTCTAAATCAAACCCCATGGAATATTTATTCCTTTCAAATTCACAGGTTGCTCATATCTAAGATTTCCTAGAATTTTTCTTATAATTTTCACAACAAATATAAATATAGTATTACATTTCATCATAGTAGAGAACTGTAAATAAATGACTGCTCATTGATTGGAGAATGACTAAATAAGCTGTAATAAAGGAATTTAATCTATTATTGCACAATAAGAAACTGGATATCATGAATTAATTCAAACAGAGAAGCAGAAACAAGAAAGCAATGTATATAATATAACAATGTAAGTGAAAGTATAACAATAATGCTATAAAATCATAATAAACAAGATGAGATTTAAGAAAGCACTTCCTTTCATTCTTTACAGAGGTGAGGGACTGTGGGTATGAACCTACACATGTAATTTGACACATTTGCTGACTTCTTTTCTTTAAGTCTTATTATAAAAGATGGCTTTCTAGGACAGAAAGAAGTGATGGCTACATTGGGAAATGTATGTGATATAAAAACAAAAGACACAATAAAAATTTACCTTAAAATAAAATTTCATCAGTAATTATTGAAGAGGGACAGAGGAGGAAAATGTACCTGATGAGTGACACTGTTGCACAGAGAAGACAATAATGGAAAGGTGACAGGTGCCAATGGCAGAGTAAGCCACCCCCAGCTCCACTGTCAAGAGTTCTATGGGCAAGGTCAGATGAGAAACTGTTGAGAATTTCCAGTCCCTGACCCCAAGATACTTAGGGTTTAAACTTATATAGAGTCCTGAATAACGATCTGAGGTGACACCTTAGGCTGTTCAGCATCTATGGGATAAAGAAGTAGGAGAGTCTAGACCCCTGAAATCAGGATATTTTCTGAATAACCTCATAAGGAACGAGAAATAAGGGCCAGTGGTCTAGGGAAAAAGTTTTTAACTGTTCCTCAGCAATTAAATGGGGAGTCTAGGACGCTAAGCCAGTTGAGTCTTAGCATACTTGCATCCCGGGGAGCTAGAGACTTACAAGTCAAAGCAGCTTTCATTACCTCGTAATTGTTTCAACCCTTCATTCTTAGACTTCACGTATAATTTCTAAAATAGGTCAATTTTAAATGTAATCAGGGAAGTGCTTGTGCTCATGGCACAATTTAAAGGATTCTAAGAATGCTTTCTTGTCTATTTCCTCCACCCAACCACCAAACTACATGTAACTTTGATATTATAAATTCATTTTATTGACTAATGATTTTCATCTCAAATGTCTCCTGCTGATATTGCAAATATACTTTATCAGCTCTTAGCTGATCCAATTGATGAATGATAGAATCTTAGAGGTGAAAGTCAATGCAGACTCCCAGCTCCCAAACTTTCTTTCCAGATTCCCAGCTAAAGCCAGAATCCCTTCCAAAATATTCCTATTAGGCAGTCATGTAATCTCTGTTTGGGCAATCCTTAGATTAGAGAACTACGCCTCTGAGAAGCATCTCATTTCTTTCTTCCTTTTTTTTTGGGGGGGGAGGTGGAGAAGGGGAGGAAATAAGCTAATTTTAAGCAGAATTCCAACTATCAGTCCACATCTGGAGTCATATGGAATGTCTAATCTCTATATCTCAGATGACAACCCTTTGAATATTTGAAGGCCATGATCATTTTCCTCCTTGATCTTTTATCCAGTTCCTTCCATGGATACTCAGTTGATATGATTTTGGCAATTATAGCTACCCTCTTCTGGACACCAGTTTGTATCTGTTGGAATGTCACACCTAGAAATACACACATTCCAAATATGGGGACTGGCCAGTTCAGAGTTCAGTAGTCTTTTTTATTTTCCAATTTACATCTTTTGCACTTGATACTATGGAGTTATTAAATTTAATCCACAATAATAGTAACAATAACTAAAATTTATACAGATCTTTAGGATATTCCAGTTGCTTTACATATATTATCTTGTTTGATATTTACAACAACTCTGGTAGGTAGGTTGTTATCCCTATTTTTCAGATAAGGGAAGATAAGTGATTTGTCTAATCATACTACTGATAAGTGTAGCTATATGGGTTTAGAATTAAAATCTTATTTGAATTTTAGGATTTGAATTCAGGTCTTCCTGACTCCACACCCAGGGCTCTATCCTTTATGCCACCTCACATGAGCTTTTTGGCAAACCACAACATTTTGTTGTACAGTTTCCAGGAATTGAAAGTCCTTCAGTTCTTTGTTCACAAACTCCTATGTAAGTATGTCTTCCCATATCTTTAACTATTGTAGATTATTTTTTAACCTACAGAGACACATCCCAATGGAACCTAGAATCTAAAGGATTCTGAGGCAGTAGAATTTTAATGTGGAAGACTGTAATGATTCAGACCCAAGCAAAAACAGCATCCAATGACAAGCAGTCCCTGATTGTTGCCTTTAGCATTATCTGTCGTAGCGGAGAATAGATTACCAGGGTGTAAGCAAGTTATTTTATATTGATGAGTGAAATCTATTCTTAAACCACAAGAAGGGATCTTAGTTACTAAAGTCAAGCAGCCAGGTCCAAGGAGGAAAAAGCTGAGTAAGTAAGGTTAGCAAGATTCAGACTAAAGAAAATATGTTCATACACCAAAAATAGGAGTGATCAGAGATCATTAAAACTAAAAGTATCATCCTCATTTAAAAAAATGCTGAATTCTTCTGTTTGTAAATCACCTTCATTTTCCAATTTATCCCTTTAATCTTTTCTGTGTGGAGATCTGATCCTTATTTAAAAGAATTTTGAAAAAAAAAAAAAGGCAGCTCAATACAAAACCATGTGGGATAGAGTACACAATTCTCCACAAATACTCTGTTAAAAAATGGAGGGAGGTACATTCTCTCTTGTCTCTTTCTGGTACAAATTTGTTCACTATAATTATACAGTGTTAAGTTTAATGTATTTTTTACCTTTCCATTTACACTGTTGCAGTCATTGTAACATGATGCATATATCTCCATGCACATATACATATTTCTCCCTACTTTGCTTTTCACCTTTGATTAGATCATATAAATCTTCACATGCATTTCTGTAGGTCATTTCTTATAGTGCAGTAATATTCCATTGTATTCTTCATGAACTACATTCCCAATTGATAGATCTCTAATTTGAACTCACTTCTATACCACTTCAAATAAAAAACTATAAATAATTTGGCACATGTGGAAACTTTCTACCTTTAGTCCTATGTACAACAACGGGATCTCTGAGCCACAAAGGTGTGATTATTTTCATCACCTTCTTCAGATAGTTTCTAGCTGCTTCCCAGAATAGTCTGACCAAGCCACAGATCTATCAATAGTGGACTAATGTGCCTATGTTTCAAAAAGCTTCTCCAACATTGACTATTCCCATCTTTTGTCATCTTCTCCAATTTTCCATGTGTTAAAAAATATCAATTTTTTTAATTTAGCATTTTTCTTATTAGTAATCTAGAATACTCTTTCATGTAGTTTACATGTTTTCTTTTGAGAGCTGCTTTTAATATTCTTTGATCACTTGTCCATTGACTAAAAGCTCTTAGTCTCCTGTATTTGAGTTAGGTTGCTTGCATAGCTTTATAACAGACTCTTAGAGATATATGATATAAAGATTTCTTTCCTATGGACAACTCCCCCTTATCCTACCTAATTTAACTGCTTTTTTTCATGGAAAAAAACTTTTTAAAGATTTTATTTTCATTATCTTATGAAAGAGAATATGAGACAGAGAAATTGTATGAAGAGTGAGAATATCATTTGAAGGTAGTCAGCTGTGCTGGGAAGGCACAGTTAGTATCCATAATTATAATTAATCTCCCCACGATATTTAATGAGCATCCATTTGCGATCCACCATCCCAAGCCTTTGATGCTTGTGATTGTCATGGGTTGTGACTGAGAGCTGTAGCCATTATTTTTGTGATGGAGCAAGGAGTTTATAAGCTAAGGGAAGGAGAAGCTGGGTGGTGTTATAAAGTGCAGGGTTTGAATGATGAGTTAATAAAAATAATTTAGAAACAAAAAGTTCCATGTGAGTCAAGGATGAGGCTAGGATTAGACCATAGTGTGGAAAGCACTTGAATACAGAACTTTCACTTATATCGGCTAAATCACTACGATCAAGGTGGACCCTGGAGGCAAGAATTTCTCACAGTTACTACCGATATTGGTCAGAAACATCGAATTGATTCTATTGAGAAGGAGAGGGAAGAGACAATAAGTAGAAATTAGTGTTGTATCACTTGTCTGAAATGAAACTTTCTGAGCCCCCTTATGGCCTCTTTAGGGAAATTAAAATATTTGAGGAAAAGTCAACCAAGCTAGAATCTGGATGAGAAAAATCTGCGGAGTAATTAAGTCAATATCAGTGGTTGCCTATTGTCACACAAAGCAAAGACCTGGAAGTTAAGTTTTCTCATCCCAACCTCTTTATGATTTCCAGTATACAACACAGCCTGCCATTTAATCTTGATAAATTCCCTCTTGTTAGATTTTACCAATTGTTTCATTTTGTCAGTCTTTTCTTTTTGGAGACTTATTCCAATATCCCCAATGTATATTATCTCTTCCAAATCTCTCGTCACACTAAAGTTAATGAATTTTTTTTTTTATATATCCTCATCCATTTCATTAAAAACAATGATGAACAGCATGGAATACATAACTGATCCATGTGACATACAGCTAGAGAGTTTTCCACCCAAGAAGTCAACCAATTACAGATACATTCAATTGTACTCTCATTCAGGGTATTCACCATCTTTTTTTTTTAAACAATACCATAAAATTCTTTGTTAAATGACTAAAATAAAATGTAGCACATGTATTTGAAAAGTTTCTCATTACATCTCTGGGAACAAGAACGAAAGATTGTGGCCAGGATAATAGTAAAGTAAGAAAAGATCAGAACTGATGGACAACTTGACCCCCAAAATATTAATTAATGGTTTTATGGCTAACCTCAGCGGAGTTTGTACTGCTCTATCTTCAGTTCTATCATTTTGAACACTTTCATCAATACATTGCATAACATTTAAAAAGTTTGAGAGATTGAGTTTCTGGGTAATTAAATCATTTTATAAATAATGCTAGAATTTTATTAATATAAGAAATCATCATTTGGCTCTTTCTTACCTGAGGAGCCTTGGGCAACTCATTTTCTCAAAGTCTGATTTTTCTCACCTGTAAAATGAAGGATTTGTGATCAGATCATCTCTTAGGTCACTACCAGATCTAAGGGCTTAATGCTAACACTCCTAAGGATGCCATAGAAAGGAATGGAATTTTATTCTGTGAAAACTACTATACAACTCCTGTAACCAAAATAATGTACTTGAACTCCTGTCATCCATGTATTCAATATGCTATAATAAAGTGCTTCCTATGAATCTCTGTCCTGATTTTTCTTGCAAATGTAGATTAATAGGATAAAAACCATATGAGATCCACCCCATTTGTACAAGAGATTTCATACTGTCTTTGAACATCCTATTACCTTCTCTAACTTCCTTTTTATATGCAGTAAAGATCATCAAGCATTTGAAAAAACAACATAAATGTGTATCTTCAGTATATTCTGTAGTCAAATTGGGTTGCTGAAGTATATATCCAAAACCAAATTTCACTTTCTCATCCCAATTTCCTATTTTCGTTATGACTGAGGGAGCCGTTTTTATCTCTGTGTGACAGTGGTGTCAAGTGAAGGGGAAGGAAATAAGGGGGAGGGGTAAGTAGAAAATTGAAGGACATTTATTTTTGCTTGTTCAAGAACAAAGTATCTTATGAAAGGCTTCAACATCTTTGAATGACCAGTGTTACCTAATACCAAAAGGGAATGTGACCTCTTTCTTACTGGAAAGTACTAGCCATATCCTCAAGAAAATTAAGTTTCCATGTCTTTTGCTCTCAGGACGTGTGATAACATATAATGGTGGTTAGATTTTATAATAACTGAGTTCTGAGGGAAACAGCCTTCCTTTCTTTCTCTATTAACCACAGAAGGAATATGCAGTGTGGTTTTCCAAAGAGAAATGATGCATTCATAACATTCATTCCCTCGTTTTCCTGGGCTCTATTTAGTCTTAAAAGTTAACAGTTTGCCCGTTTATGTTGGTGTCCACCTTGTCTCTTACCTGGATGTCACAGTTGTATCTCCAGACTTAAGGGGGAAGGGCTGAAGTGATACCTCCCTTGCCTTGTTGTTGCCTTCATGATATGAAGAGAGTGAGGTCTTGACTTGCAAGGGAATTGGATTTAAGTGAGGCAGAGCTGTGCAAAGTCATCAGCTCATCAGAGACCAGGTTCAAGAAATAGATCGGGGGACTGGTGATGGTCTCAGGTACAAGGCGGAACCTGGCCTTTTTAAACTAAGGCAGGCCTGAACCACATACAATCAGCAACCCCAAAGGATTTCCTGTCATGTCACCTATGCAACCAAACAGCCCTGTATCTCTAAATTGCCATGGGTTCAGTGATAACCTCCCAAAATCCTTTGGTGGCCAGCCTGCATAAGGCCTGAACTAAGGTCCTTCCAAGGTCTCAGTCTGTCTGAGGCAATACTTATTCAGTGAGTAAAAGGTAGGTAAAAATTGAGTCAAAACATGACCTTGTTTGACTTCCCAAAAGAATCAGTCTGGGAGGGGAAAATGCTCAAGAGGAAAAGTCCAGACAATGGGTAAGTGAGGCTTGGTCTGGTATCCATTATTAGCCAATCAGTGAGAGCTAGAGTGATTAGGGTTTAAAGACAGTCTGGTAGCTCCATTTGAATCCCAGTGGGCTTCATCAAAGCCTGGTTTACTACTGCTATATTTCAAGAAATCATGAATGAAAACTACAATTGGCAAAAGAGTTAACAGTCCCAGTTTAAAAGGAAATGATAGTAAACAAATCAATAAACTGGGAAAGAAAAAAATCTCCAGCTTTACTGGCTCACCCCTTGCCCGCAGATGAAAAACCAAGCCCAAGTACACTTTACCTTTTTATCTCAAGACCTTGTAACCCCCACCCCTCATCCTAGAGTCCCTGCTCTTTTAATTGGTCATTGATTTAATGACCAACGACATCTAGGACATGCTCCAGCCATACTTCACTTTGGTCTCTGGATACCCACCAAACCTCCAGGAACCTTCCTCCTTTCTCCATTTCTAGTTATGAAACCATTAATTTATTCACTCCAGTCATTGCTTCTGGAAAAGGTATCAAACCACTCTTCTCTGTTTGTGTTCAGTAACTTTTTCTGTCCTCCTCTCCCTATATGTGTTACCTCCCTCTCTTAGAACAGAAGCAAACGACTATCTCCATTTTTGTACTTACATTTTCAACCTTGCTATGGTACTTAACACATGGTAAGTGCTTAATAAATGAGTTCCAGATCATGACTGAGAAACGTCAACAAATATTTATTAAGTGCTTACTATGTTTTTGTCACTGTGCTAAGCTTTGGAGTGATTAATAAATAAAACAAAAAAATACCCTGTTATCAGGGAACTCACATTAGAATGAGGGAGACAACATGCAAATAATTATCTACACACAAGATATTTGCAATGTAAATGGAAGATTCTTTAGGAGGAAAGATTCCTGGCAGAAGGAAGGGATTAAGAAAGGTCCCTTCCAGGTGACTGGATTTAAACTGAGTCATAAAGGAAGACTTAAGGCAAAGGCAAAGAGGGATAACCTTCCAGGTCTAGGGAACAGTCAGTGAAAAGGCAGTGTTGGGACATGTACTATCACAGTGTTGCATGTAGGAACAGTAAGATGGCCATTATTTCTGGATCATGTAGCACCTGGTGGAGTAGAAAAAATAGAGTTTAGGAAGGCTCCAGGCTGTGAAGGGCTTTAAAGGATGAACAGAGATTTTATATTTGGTCTGAAAGTAATAGGGAGCCACTAGAGTTTATTCATTGATTCAGTTGAGCCCCCAAATTAGAAAAAGAATATAATTCCTAATAATACTGCCAAGTTTTCAAAGGGAAGGCAGGTGTTAGGTAAAGAAAAGGATTTGACAGGCTCTTTGAGGCACATATGTAGGGTTTCATGTTACTGCTTTAATCCTCTTTATGGATAAAACTGCCTAAGTTTTTGTTTTGTTTCATTTTGTTTGGTTTAGGGGTGGTTTTAGTGCTTTGGGAATCAAGCCATTCACACAAAATAGTATGTAGTTTGGGTCATCAAGACAGTGATTTAGCTCATTAACTTTTCTCTGGCCAGGAGTGAAAAGCTCCCCCACATAGCCTTACATCCCAAAGTCTCTAATGACTCAATGGCCCAAGAGCAGATGGAGTATGTTGACTGGAATGTGGTGACCAGAGGGACTGGGGACTATTCATGTCAGGGCAGAAGTTATGAGCTACAAGTGTGGCTTCTCATATCTTACAATGGACATCTGGATGAACTCTCTGCCAAAATTTGTTTTTCTTTAAAAAGAGGAGTTTGGCTTCTTTCACATCTAATGTTGTTTAGACCTCTAAATTTGATTTCTCTCTGATTTCAGCATTTCCTTTTGCCTCACACCTCATAAGACATCCTGCTTGGTGAGCAGGACAAGCAGAGAGCACATCAATCATATTTCATGGTCCAACTGATGCTTTCATTGTTTTCAGTTATGGTGCTGAAATAATGGAGACCTCTGCTGGGGAAGACCTTTCTGCATAATTTGTGCTTTATTCCCCATCTAAGCCTCCCTGTGCCCTTTCAATGACAAAGTGAGGGAGAAACAGGCTGTCAAAATACATAACTCAACAATTACATCTAGGAAAGGAAGTCACCATCATAAAAAGCCATGTGACTTCATCAAAACCAGGTCATGCCAAGCTAACCTAATTTTCTTTTGTGACAGGTTTATTCAACTGGTTAAAAAGAATTATGCAGCATATATAGTGTACCTAAACTTTATATAATCACTTAATAAAATCTCTCATGCTATTCTTATGGAAAAGATGGAAAGATGTGGTAAATGATAGACAATTAAACCAATAAATAATTTGTTCATGCTTAGAGAGTAGTCATATATGGTTTATCATCAACTTAATAGAAGAGCTTCATTGAATTGCTAAGTGAACTATTAGAGGCAGCTACTGATACACTCCGTAGAGTACTGGGTCAGGAGTCAGGAAGACCTGAGTCCAAATGTGATTATCAGATATTTACTAGAGGTGTGACCCTAAATGGAGATAGTAATAGTACCTACCTCCTAATGTTGTTGTGAGACTCAGATGAGTTAATATTTATTAAAAACACTTAGTACAAATACCTGATGGGGTATAGGCTCTGGGAGCCTTCTTGAACTCTCCTTGAATCTTCCCACTAGACCTGGTGTTCCCCTGAGGCCATCAACCTTCATTCAGTGACTTGCCAGAATCTCTTTGATCTTTAACCCAGCCCAGCCCTCCATTGCCTGTTACCTCCAAATGTCCAAGGCCTTCATCCAATCAAAAGTTATGCCCAAATCTATTACTCTTAAACTATCCTAGCCCACCATTCTGTGATCTCCAGGTAGCCTAAAGCTATTTCTCTCCCTTAATCTCATTCTCTTGGTTCCGGGAATCTAACCTCTAGTCACTCCAGTCCCATCAAGATCCTCCTTAGACTGCAACTCAAGACTCCCCCTAAATCCCTCCTCCCAGACCACCTGCTAGACCACCTCTAGATTCTTCCCACAATCTTTCTGTATATAAGACCCATCCCATTTCCATGAAGGTGCTCAGATTCCTTAAGAGTCTAGGCAATGGTGAGATTTCTTAAGTCTATCTAATTTGGCAGATTTTTAATAAACTTTATTTCTCTTTGGCTGAAAGAAGGTTTGGGTTGAATTCATTCTGCCAGGATCTAGCATGTTGCTGTTTTGGGGTCTGAGTACCCTTAACCTCAACATGCCCAAAGGGCATGGAATTCAAAACTAAAAAAACCCACAACAAATGCTAAAAAATTGTTTGGACGTAATTGGGGGGAAATAAAAGTATATATATATATAAGCACAGATCCTGGCACATAGTAGGTACTATATAAATACTTGTTCTTTTCCATTCCCTCCTTATTTAGCATTTTTGTATTTTTTAAATCAAAAAACTAGGATGGAGGAATAGGTGGTATGCTACTCAAATGTGTAGATATGATGCAAATACACACTATCTAAAAAGATATTTGACAGCTTAAAGCATTAGCTTAACCTTAGTAAGATGAAATTTGATAGTGATAAATACAAAATCACATAATTCAAGAAATAAACTTGAAAAACACTAGACGATATAGTATGGTTAGTAGTTTCCTAAATATCTACAGATTTTCATATAAACTCAACATAATCAACAGTATGATAAGGCAATCGAAAAACCAAATTTAGTCTTGGGTTGCATTAAGAAAAGTAAGCTTCCAAGAAAAAGGAGGTGTTCATCTCTCTGTTCTCTGTGTTGCTCAGATCATATCTGGAATGTTGTACTCCGTTTTAGGTGTCACAGCTCAAACACAATATTGATAAGCCAGAGGACACAGCAAATGAGCAAATGATGCAAATCTAGGAGGAATCTTGCTTACTGTACAAAGGAGGATAACCAAATTAGTGAAGGACATCAAGCCTATGTCAAATAAGGTTTTGTTAAAAAGACTAGAAATTTTGGCTTTAAATAAGAGAAAACCGAAGGGGGACTTGATAGCTGTCTTCAAGTATGTGAAGATTATCATGTGGAGGAGAGATGACACTTATTCTGTTTGGTCCCAGAGAACCGAACCAGAAGAAATGAATGAAAGTCACAAGGAGATAGGTGAGGGCTTTATGTTATGAAAAAATCCTAACGAGGGCTATCAATTAGAATGGACTTCCTTGGAAGATAGTGAGCACCTCACTGGAGGTTTTCAGATAAAGTTGTAAATAACCATTTAGAGTGTATGGGATTATCTTCCAGGAATAGATGAGGCTAGATGGTGACTGATACCCCTTCTAAACTTTAATTTCTGTAATTTTACAAATGTTAATCATGCATTCTGCAGCAACAACCAATTAAAAAAACTACAGAAATGGGATTGATGCACATCTGTTGCTGTGTAGTCATTTTTTAGTCATATGCAGTTCTTCATGACACCTTTTGGGGTTTTCTTGGCAGAGACACTGGAGTGTTTGCCATTTCCTTCTCCAGTTTCTTTTGCAATGAGGAAAATGAGTCAAACAGGATTAAGTGACTTGCCCAAAGTCACATATATAAAGAACTAGTGTCAGGCTGGATTTGAACTCACAAAGATGAGTTTTCCTAACTCTAGGTCTGATACTCTATCCACTATGCCACTTAGCTGCTCTATTGATACATATAGACTTAAACAATAGTGTTCAGTTTTACTTAGAACTAGATTTTAAAATCTTAAAGTGCAGGAGCAACGACATACTTCATGTACCCCTAGAACAGCACTTCTTATTTAGAAAATAGTTCATAAATGCACATTGATTGATTGGTTGGTTATGCATTACCTAGTATTTATTTTCAGTTGTTTATAGTTATTAGCCCTAGCATGGTCTGGACAAGTTCAATGGTGTCTCATATGTAGCTAGAAATAAACATTTGAATGCTATGACCCTTACCACATTTCCAAGGCAAAACTCCTTGCCTTGTAATATTTTTCTAGGCTATCATTAAGGAATAACTTAAGCATTTTTATTATGAACCCTTTTGGCACTCTGGTAAAACTTATGGACCTTTTCTCAGAATAATGGTTTTAAATGCCTAAAAGCAAAAATAGAATTGCAAAATATAGTTATTAATAATTATCAAAATATAGTTATTAATTTTTAAAGCAAGTTCATGCTTAATAGCCTCTGTCCTAGAGGAATGATTTCATTTAATGCAGCTGGAAAAGACCTAAGCATCTGTAAGTCAACATTTGTCCCCAAAATACTTTATTCAGTATGTGTGTGTGTGTGTGTGTTTAGTCTATGTGTGTGAGTATATGTGTGTGTTGAGGAGGGGAAGGGGGTGTTGCTTATAGTTCAGTAGGTCTAGGATGTTCCCAGGGGCTGTTATAATAATCCAAGAGCCATAACCTGCCAACAATGACAAAATCCATGGGTGGGACTTGAAAGTGATTAGGCTAAACTGGTTAAATGATCTGTTGCTCTTGAGAGAGCAGGCCCTTGGACTCCTCTTATGGGAAGTTTTCAGTCCCTTTACCATCCTGATCATCTTCTCAGAAATACGTTCCAGCTTGTCAATATCCCTTCAGGTTCTTGGACACAACAATCAAAATGTTCTCTGACCCCAGCTCTCCCTTTATACTGGATGCAATACTTCTGTTAATGTACTCTAAGATTACATCAGTTTTGGGGGTTGTTTTCTTCTAATATGAAAAGTTAACAGTCAGTCTAGATTTCTAGAGTGTCATTCCAACCCCTCAGCATCTTCATAACATTTTATCCTCAATGGCATAAAGATGCCTTTAGAAACATTAAAGAAGCAATAAACCCAGGAAAATGTTAATGAATTTTACTAAACAAGTCATTTTTTAAAATAGTATTACAGTGGTAAGCCCAGGGTCAAACTTTAATTGCCATCCAAATTGGGCTATTTGCTGTTCCACATAAACACCATTCCTTCTTTTAGACTTTCCATAGGCTCATTATCTAGAATGCATTCCCTCTTCACCCCCACCTTAAAGTTCCTCTCAGGGGCTAGCTCTTCCAAGAAAGCCATTATAATGTTAATTAGAGTTAAAAATCTCCCTCTACCCACCCCCATTAATAAGGCCTCCCCTGAAGCCCATTAAGCTTTTATTAATTTCAATGAGGCACTGGGTCAGGAGGGTAAAGATGGCCTCTGGCTCTGAAAAGTGCACATATACTCTGAGGTAAGGATTTACTTTGGGGCTTAGTCTCTGGAAGAATGTTCCTGTGCCAGATGAGTCTCTGGGTAGCTGTTAAGAAGCCCCCTTCCTCCCCCTGGCTTTGAGAACCCAGACATTGTAGCTTCTCTCTCTGCAAACTATGTTTGCATGTAATAGTCAGACAGTTGGATCTGTCTGTTGATCTGTGGTGTATGTATTGCTTATGGTCAGACAGTTAGAAGCCCTGTCTGTTGGTCTTTATTTCTTCTGCTTGTATTTTCTGTTGGTGAATGTGATTAAAGCAGATTCTTGACCCCTCAAAAGTTGTTTTCCTTTTAGAAAAGTAGATGTAAGAACCTGTACATCAGGGCCTCCTGTGTATGCCGGGGCGCTTACTGATACACCCATCTTACTTGCCTCTCTTACCACTACCACCACTCCCTTTGCTATTGTCCTCCCTTAGGAAACTACTTTATATATATTTTGCATTCAATTTCCTATGTAAATAATCTCCCCAAAAGAAAAAAAAATTTCTTGAGATCAAGAGTGGGTTTTTCACTTTGTTTCTTCTGTACCTAGCACAGTGCCTGAGATAGCTAATACAAGTCTAATGAGGATTTGTTAAATTGATTCCAAGTAAAGTAGTACAACTGAAAAACAGATCTAAAAGAAGAAATTGTCTTCATAGCAATGCTCCTGTTTTGGTAAGGCCTGTATATTTAAACAGTAGCAGCAATACAGGCAGCTAGATGGCCTCAGACAGTTACTAGCTGTGTGACTTTGGACAAGTCACTTAATCATATTTGCCTGAATCTCCTCATCTGTCAAATGATCAAGAAAATGGCAAACCACTCCAGTATCCTTGCAAAAAAACAACAACGAAAACCCCAATGGTATCACAAAGAGTTAGACAGGGTTAAAAAAAAAGGCTGAATAACAAGGAGGAGAAATACTCATGGACAGTATTTGATCCTTAGGATGATTGATACCAGAGCATAAGAATGCAAATGAGGACACAGAGCAGGACAGGATTTTCAGTCTAATGCCTGGTGGTAATCTGAATGCTCAGCTGCCTCTCCTTTCCTCAATGGTACGCTGTTGCACTGTCCTGGGGAAGACAAACCCATCAGGATGAGCTTGCTCTGTTTCCCTTTGGTGTGACCTTGGTAGGGCTGGCAAGTTGTCTGAGAGTCCCATCATGTAAACAACTAAGAGTACTCATCCAAAGAACATTTCCCACCAGGCTGCACCACTCTGGATTTCTTTATCACTTAGGGAAAGGGTTACTGTTGCTAGATAATGAGCAGCAAAAGGAACCCAAGTCACTGGGGATGGAAATTTCATCAGACTCGGCAATCAATACAGGGACACAACTTTTTATTTTTAGGTTTAAAGTATGAAAAGGACTGATGTCCCTAAAGGTTAGATGAATTCTTTCAATAAATTAAATGTACTCAAGTAAAACTTGACAATACCACTTATTTAATGTAAAAATTCAGCTGATAGGTTCTAATCTATTAGGCAATTGTACTGATTGGTACCTAGAAAAGAAATTCCTGTAGGTCTTGATATTATGCATGGTCTTTGCTCGTGTCACCTTGAAGCTACGTGACTAATAATAATCAATCACCAATGTTACTTACTTCCCCTAAATCTAGATCTTTTGGGATGGGTCAAGATCTAGGAGATGCAGTAAATTGTCAATCAATTAATCAATTTTATTAAGTATCTACAGAGCTCCAGGCACTATGCTAAGTACTGGGGATACAAAGAAAAACAACAGAGTATTGACTATTGAGTTCGGGAGACCTAAATTTAAATCCTTCCTCGGAGACTTGCTAGCTGAGTGGCCTTTGGTAAGTCATTTAGTCTTGGCCTCAGTTTCCTCATCTGTAAAACAGAGATAATTAATAATAGCACAGGGTTGTTGTGAGGATGAAATCAAAGAGATAACATGTAAAGTGCTTTGTAAATCTTAAAGTTCTTTCAAATTCTTCTGATCATTAGTATATATATACTAGTATGTATTGGGCAGTCATGGCTTATAGTATTGTCAGAATCAGAACCAGAGAATAGTTGAATCTTGCATAGCATAAAGGCATTTTTTATAGCCTTTGATTCCATTTGGGTTGACCAATGCCCTGGTGAGAAAATGACCTCTAATTACTTCTATCAGATTTACTAGTCCTGTTTTTCATAGCCTATTTGGACATCATCTTATTTTTTCTCATGAAGAATAAAACTATGTAACTCAGTACAGGAGGTATTCTCTTGACTCTGCCACTAAAGTTCGTACTATAAACCATAAAATGCACACCAACAGTATGGATTAGTGTTTGAGGTGGTGGCTATTTTGTAGTCCTGACAACCTCCCGATGGAACCAAACTGTTAAAGGGCTGAAAAAGATCAGATCCCACACTTCCTAAACGTTGCCACTTTCTACTTTCATTCTGAGGTCATTATAGTAGATGGAGCTCCTTACTTGCCTCCTAAAGAAGGGGGCCACTTACCATTTGGAGGTCAAGTAATGAGAAACATTCCTTACTACAGAAACAATTGTTCCAAATGACCGTGTAGAATTTGCTCATTCACAGAAACCAACAGCTCCAAGATAATAGTCAGAATGCCACTCATGAATATCATATCAGGAAAAGATGGATCCCTGGGTCCAGTGATTTTATTTATTAATAGTGTAGGAACTATACTATTTGACAGTAGAAGAGTATAACGGATCATGGATCAGCAGTTGCTAATGATCAAGAGAGTCTTTAATATCTGGTGGAATTAGAAGGTCTCCAACATATGGTCAAAGGAAAATTAGATCAAAACCAACTTTACTTGTTTGGCATCTTTGTTCTCCTGATTCTTCCTCAAAGTGATATACACACACTATACACCTACATATAATATATATATATATATATATATATGTATATATATATATATATATATATATATATACATATATATATATATATATATATACACACATACATACACACACACACACACATATATATATATATACATACATACACACACACACATATATATATATATATAAAACAAGGTAAAATATTATGCATGTGTATACATAATCCAGGCATATGAAGCCAGAGAAGACAGAGTAAGAAAGAGACATGGACTCATTCCTTCAAATGAGAGGATGTATGTCCCCGATGGGCAGTATGAGAAGCCATAGTTATACTTCCTCAGTGGTTCACTAAAGCCTCTGCAGATCCTCCAGAAAGAGGTCTCTTGGGTGAACCATAATAACCTGTTAGAAGGATATATAAAGGAAATCAAGATGAAGAACATCATCTGCCAGTACTGTTCATGCTCCAGATAGCATTCATCTCCAGATTAAAGAGCTAAGATTCAGCTATGTGCTTGAGGTACAAGCAATGCCAGCAGAAATACCATCTATAATCATTTGTCCCATCCATGACCCTGGTATTAAGTTAGTATAGTTTCATTCAATTTTTAAAACATTCTTGAAGTGCTTATTATGTTTGAAGTCACCATACTAGTCACTAAGGATAAGGCAAAAGTAAAGTAGTATTTGCTTTCTAATAGTTTATATTCTACTTGTGGAGGAAGAATTAAAATGTATACAACAGAATAAATACAAAATATTTACAAATAAATTTCAAGAAGCAAAGAATGCCAAAAGAAAGATCTCTTGTAGGATGTACCATTTATTCTGTACTTTAAATGAATAAATTAAGCTAGAGAGATAAGGAGCAAATGAACAGCAGCCATGGAGTACAATCTGTTCAAAGGAAAAAAGATATTAGATATAATAGTATAGACATGGAATAATAGCTAGCTGGACCTTAACTAGCACAAAGAGTACATGAAGGAGGTCGTTATAAAATAAAACTGGAAAGGTAGATGGAATTTATATTTAGAATGGCTTTAAATGTCAGACAAAGGAGTTCATAATTATCTTGGAAAAAATAGGGAGCCATTGAAGATTTTTGAAATGGGATAGGGGGTTATACAGTCAGGTCTGTTCTTTATGGAAAACAATTTATACCAAATCTACCAGCATTCCAAGGCAATTAATATTCTCCCATCTGGTGACCATTGATCACTTTTTGAGGATGTGTCATCTCATCCCTTATGTAAAGTCACCATCTGCTCCCCAGATGGCCTCTTACTTCCTAAAAGAATTAATTACAGCTGCATGGGCTCCTGGTACAGATCATCTTGGGTCAAGGGCTACAATTTATTGCCCAGTTTTATAGAGGTCTTCCAAAGAGGTCAGGTATCAAACTCCTATTCATGACAACCTATCACCTGAAGGCAAATGGGCACATGGAAAAGCTAAGCAGAACATTAAACAGTTTTTTTTAATGCCACATAGCACATTCACAGTAAAGGATGAGGTCACTACTAGTCCATATCAGACTTTGCCAAAAGCAATATGTGCATTCTGTCCTAAGAAGATCACCATTCCAAGCTGCATATGCCTGTAGTCCATGCATCTGCCTGGTGGATATACTGGAAAATCAATGAACGCCCACTTTGGCTATTTGGGAGAAACATCTGCTGGGCGGAATGAAAATGACCCAGCCCTGTTATAATCATAGGAATAGGGCAGGTGGCAGGGGAACCAAAAAAGAATAGCTGCTCCTTCTACTAGAGCCAAGAATTTCCTAGATTTGACTACAAAATTCTCACTTTTATCAACATGTAATCCCTCTTGAACTTTAAAAGACCAATATTTGAGGCCATTAATCATAATCTATAGTATAACCCATTTATTCATGAAGTAGGGCTACATAGGACCTAGAAGGTTTATCCAATATGCCACTTTTGTGTCTCAAGTTTGTATGACCACTGGCTTTAATATATGAACAATAAATTACTAATATATCCAATAGAAGGATATACAAAGAATGCAAAATTTGTTATATTTTGAACTTTAAATGAAAGAAGGGTCATTGGAATAGTCTGAAATATCAAAAAAATGTACAGTCCTAAGGAATAGATGTGGACATTTAGCCTCCTGACCCACAAAGAAGTGATATGGAATCTTAAACTATTAAGTCATAGCATTAGTATGGCACATACATAAATGCCTTTTATGAAAAGATAGCAATTTTCATGCTGCTTGATACATAAATGCCTACTAAGTATTTCATATTCCTATCTATTATTTAAAAACTATTCAAATATTTTCCCCTCTAGAAAGCTTTTTTTGATACTTCTGGACCTCATATGCACCTTCACTTGCATATACAACACTTAGCACGGTACTTGGTAGATATCAGGTTCTTAATAAATTTTTATTGACTAATTGACTTTTCTTACATGCTTACCATGTGTAACAGTGTGATACTCAACCATAGAACCCTAATTTCCTAAGCTTTGGGGTAATCACAATTGTGCAAATATGATTTAAGTGCCCATTCTGATGAAAATTACCTAAAATAAGCAGGATACCTAATTCTAATAACAAAATATTTGACAGAATAACAAAATAAATCACAACAAAAAATCCAACAGCTTTTTATGTGCAGCTCTACCTACACAAGGGAGTAAAATCTCCTACAAGAGTATATATCTTGGGAAATATGGGAAAGAGTATATATGATGGGAAAAGAGTACCTCTCCTACAATGTGATTCTTGCAGAGTAACAAAATGATATTTCTTATGTGGCCAGACTGAATAAGAGAATGATCCCATCAAACCACTTATCTTACCTTAAAACCACTTATTACCTTATCTTAATAGCTGCCAAGAAGATCCCTTGGAGCCTCTTAAATACAGGTATTTGCCTTGACTGGCTCTTATGTTAACAGCATTTTGTCAGGATTCCTGAGTTTAGGGATATCATGGCTCTCTCACACTGTACTGCAATTTCTTCTCCTTGCTGTGAGTATAGCTCAGCTCTTCTCTGTCACCACTGACTCCTGAAATCACTATAATGCTCTAAAAAAAAAACCAATTTACTACTCCCTCACTATACGGAATCCTTACCTCCCAATAAAACTATGCTATACACAGACATTCAGTCTGTCAGAAATGGAGTCATGGAAATTCCTTTGAATGAGATACACTCTCTGGGGCTCATGTTATGAGAGATATTGTTGGATGGATATATCCCCATTACAGCATTCATAAATTTGTACTATATTTATTTGTTTATTTGAAGCATCTCAGTACTAAACTGTCATCCTATGAGGAATTAATTATTTATTAACATTTTTAAATATAATTAATTAATCAATTTAATTTTTAATATGATTCTTTAATATAATTAATCAATTTAATTTTTTAATATGATTCTTTAATATAATTAATTAATTTAATTTTTTAATATGGTTGATTAATTAATTATTTCTCTTTGTATCTCCTTTAATATTTTTCTTGTTCTGTAATCTTGTAGACACATTGAATTTAATTGAACATTTCACAATATTCTATACTTTCCTAATATCCTGGGGGGATGGGGGCGTATCGTAAATGGATAATGAATGGTAAAACCAGAAGCACCAAACTAGATGAAGCGCAGTGTATAAATTACCATTTTCTTCCACTTAACTTCAAGCCTCCAGAACCCCCAACATATTCACTTTGATTTCATGGTATGTAAAGAGAGTGGTCTATAAATATTGGAAACCTCAAGGGCAGAACAAGAGGCTTCAGTGGTCCATTTTTATGCTTTCCTATGTCCATTTGGGAACATTGGAAGAATCGACAATTCCATGAGAAAATGTCAACAGCACGGTAACTACACTTAGAATTCATAACAAAGAAGGAGGAAGTAGCCCAGCAGAGTGCCAGAATGCATCCAAGATTTTGGGAAGTTTAGAAAAGGAAGATGCAGGATCCAATGGCGCATAATTCTACACTCAGAGAAATGGAAAAATCTCAAGAGTAACATTCTAATGCTACGAAAATCACCTGTTCCAACTGGGAAGAAAAAAGGAATCTGTCTAAAGAGGATCATATAGATGCACAGACCAATCATAGGACCAATTTAAATTTTAAAATAGCATAAAATAAAAAGTGAAAAGAAGCATGGAAATGGAAATACAAAAAAGGGTATAATAGTATCAAAAGCACTTAAGTTTAAAATGAGGTTAGGCCAGTGATAAATGTCAGTTACAACATAGAAGTGTTTGCTTTTAAGTTATATTAGGGAAAAGAGGAAGACTATAGAATTAATGGGACTGATGCTCAGTAGATGGAACAAGGTTTTTTAATCCTGACTCAGGTACTCTCTAGCTATGTAACCATGGGCAGCCTCAATTTCATCATATTTAAAATAGGGATAATATTAGATCAATGAGGAGCAAATGAGTTAACATATATGAAATGTGTGGCACAACTTAAGGAGTGATATAATCACTAATTATTCCTATTGCAGCTGAATGGAACGCTACCATGTCCAAAAATTTAAGTTGAGAAAATCAAAAGATACTCCTCATAAAAAAAGCAATGTAACTAACAATGTAATAACAAATTATTATAGCAATTGTAGCTGACATTCTTCTGTTCTAGTTCTGTTCTACCATGTCCAAAAATTTAAGTTGAGAAAATCAAAAGATACTCCTCATAAAAAAAAGCAATGTAACTAACAAGGAATTACAAAGGAGAAGCTGTGTAAAGGACGTCAGCAAAGAAATGAAAGATAAGAGCATATGGTTTGGTCATTAAGGTGGAAGTCAAGAACAGTGAATGAAAAATCTGTAGACTTATTGGTATTCTCACATTGTTAAGAGAATCTGAAGAAGTTCCCTAACATGTTGGATATCCTGCCTGGTGGTGAATTTACATGAGGATATAAGCAAGAGTCCCACAGAATGGGTATGTCATATGAATCATGATGTGCATCCATCCCTCAAGGGAACATCCATGTTGATGAGATCATAGACTCACTGCTGTCTTGAAGAATTCTCTCATTTTTCCAAAATCCTGCTTTTAGCCTAACATTTGGCAGACTTTGTTGCAGAAGAGAACATTGCAGATAATTCCAACAAAATCCAATATCCTCAGGTTTCCTTTTTGGCTTTGTTTCTCCTTTAAAAAGCTCCCAATAGGTCTTTCCCAATACCCCATATTCTTTTATTATTGATAATAAAAATAGTAATAGTCTAAATTTATGCCTCGCATTCTGTCTACAAAGCACTTTCACATGCATTATCTCATTTTCTTTTCACAAACACCTTGTATGAAAAGTAGTGGTAGTGCTCATTATTGTCAATTTGCAGATGAGAACATTGAAATCCAGGAAGGTTAATGGCCAAGGTTACACAGCTGCAAATGGTGGAGGTGTGACTCAAACCCACATCTTCTGTTTCTAAGTCTAGGATTGTTTATTTACATTGATTTCAAAACATCTACGTAAGGTATTCATAAGATCTTTTTTTGGCTCTTGAATAGTTATATTTCATATTTGGTTAATCCAGATGAGTGAAAAACTGCTCCTGACTCTGTTAGCTTAGAAATGATAGAAAGTAAATTCCATAGACATAAAGATCTAAAATAAATATGAACTACAGGTAGTAGTTCCTTACTATATTAGAGGACGTCAAGGTGCCTTACTAGCTTAGAGACAGGACATTTTATCCAAGAACAAAGTACATACCACCTGTAATGCACTGACACCTTCTTAGCAGGCATCTGAATCATGCAACGTTACCCTGCAGCAACTATAAATGTAGTTAATATCAATTATATTTTAAAAATTATTATAGCAATTGTAGCTGACATTTTTCTGTTCTAGTCTATACTATCATTTTTGATAACTTCTATAGAGGATTATTGCAATGGATAGATGTTAACATCCACTAATCAGAGTCATTTTGGTTATTATGAAATGCAACAGTCACTTCACTGCTTAAGGGTCTCAGCCAGATGGATCATATTAACATCCAGGCATCATGGCTAGCACCGGCCACTAATGTGTGTCTGGTTGCAATTCAAATAGCTTCTTTTGATCTACGAAGCCTTAGATGGCTTAGGCCATTCTCTCCCTAAAATCACCCATAGTTGGTAGGATAAAAAGAGGGATTTGTGTAGGCACTGGTAGGTTTGTAATAGAAAATTAATACATAATTACCTGAAAAATTGAATCCCATCTCAACTCCACTTTTGTTGGAACTATTAAAAAAAAGAAATCAAGATAAAACTCTTCAACATCAATTTGTATGGGTTGTTTAAAATATTTATTATTGTGGCATATAATTATATTTTAGGAAAATAAAATAAAAATACCAAATACTGAAATTTTAATATTTCAGTAATTAAATCTTTGCAGCTTATAATTTTTTTTCTTACAAAACAAGTAGCAGTATATTTACTTCAAGAATATTTAACAACTCCTTCCAAATAAGGATATGGATTGTTAATGCAGTCCTCCTCTGATACTACATCTTGGCATGGAAATTACTCTGAGTTTTTAAAGACTATACAAACACAGAATAAATTATACAGAATATATTACCAACCTGAAAAATATAAGGTCTAATGGTCAATCAACAGTTCATCATCCCAGGACCAATTATCTTCGATGGAAAAGCTTATTACCAGACTGGACATCAGGTAACTCATTTTTTTGGTCATGATTTACCACAAGGAAAGAAGAAATAATATTGCCTTTACAATTTATCCCAAACTTCATATAAAACTTGATTCTGATGTTTCTGACACCATTATTACCGACTTTTGCCATTCTCTTGCATTCCGTTTCACTTTTTTGCATTCTCTTTTCAACATAGCCTTTGAAATATCTGAATATTTAGATAAATTGCCTGTGTGGCCAAATCATTCTTATTAGAAATCTCTACTTTTTCCTTCATGAGAATCACTTGTGAACATATCATCATTCACTTCCCTTCCCCTTAAAAGCATATCATTTCTCTTGACCAAAAATCCCTTTTAGGTTACAAGGACATAAAAGTCAATTAGTCTATTCTAAATTCTTTGAAATTGACTCTTCTAGAGTAGATAATAGTTGTCTGACTGTATTAAATATTTCCCTCCTTATCTATCATGAACTCCAATATGACATGATCCCTTTCTCTCAAGCTTGTTCTTGTTTTTACTTTAGTAATCAATTTATCTCTATTAAACAAAAATAAAGAATAGATATTCCCTTTGATGCTTTTTCCATCTCATGAAAGATAGACTGGCTGTCAAGAGTTTATCTGTTCCTCTACTTTTATAAGAGAGAAACCCCCAGCAAATTTCTGGATCATGAAAAGTCTTTATCACAATTCTCTTTGTGTCAGCTTTGTGATATGCATCAGAAATTCATAATTCATTTCCTCTAGTTGGCTTGTTGGTCCATGGTTATTATCTATTTCTCCCTCTTTTTATCCTCACCTAAATGCTCTCCATTATCCCTAAATTCAGTTCTTCAAGTGTGTCCACACTCTTGAAGAAGATGCAGTCTTCCATTGTCATAGGAAAGTCTTAAGTGATATTCTAGCATCATTGGTTATCTACAAGGTTATACTTCCCTTCTAACATTAATATATTTTATGTTGTTTCTTACTTATATTTTGAACATTTGTGTATAGATATTTGAGTTTCTACTCACTTTTCTCTGTCTCACAATTGTCTTCTGTGAATTGGGTACCTCTCTACTGCTATGTCATATCTGTTGATCTCTAATATATCTATTTTATCACTTGTATCTGAGTAATTTGTTCCTCCTGCCTCTTATACAATTTTAAAGTCTTCTTAATCATGTTAGCCAGTATCCATAAAAATACATTCTTAATCCTCATTAAATGCACTCTGTCCTTGGACAAGAGCCTCTCATTCCTGTACCTTATACCACAGTCCAGGAAGCCAAATCCCATTCTCTCACACCATCTTCTTAGCCAGCAATTCACTTCCCATCTACTAACTGGCAACAATGATGAAAACAGCACCTGTGCTCCTAAATCCTTCAGTTTCCTGACTAGGTCTTCATAATCCCTAGAAATTCTTTCCAACTTCCTTCTGGCAGCATCATTAGTTTTCACATAGGTCAACAATACTGGATAATAGTCTTCAGATTTTATAAGTCTCAGGAGGCTTACTATAACTTATCAAACTCATGCCTCTAAATTGTCTATTTTATGACAACATATGGCTGCATCTGCATCTTTCAGCAGGAAGTTGCCTAAAACCATGACACTAATCTTATACCTGAGAACACTGATAGATATTTTTTTTATTTTGGCAGCATAACTGAACCCTTTGTATCCTTCTATGAAGTGTAAGAAATTGCTCTCTTCTGAAGTCTAGCCCTATCTTTGGTGGAATCTCACTCATCATTTATCCTATATGTTATATATTATCATGTAACGTGAAAGAAACAATTTAGACTAACCTCTAAATTTCATAGATGAGAAAATTAAGGTCTAGAGAGATTAAATGATTTTCTCAGAGTTACAAGGCTATTTTATGACAGAGCTGGGACCAGAGCCCAGGTCTCATTACTCTTGGCCCAATGTTTGATCCACAATAGCATCCTGCCTCTTGTATATCTGATAGCATTTCTTTTGCTGTTTGTTTCACATAACCATAGTTTTCTCTCCAGCTAGGCTACAGATTCTCATTTTTAATGGACAAGGACTCATATTTATTTCTTACATTTTTTGCTCTGCTAGTAACATAACAGGTACCCACAGAAGCTACAGAGAGGACATGAAGATCATCTATTATAACTGAATAGAAATTGTCTTCTCTAGAGATTCATAACAAGTTACCATCTTTTTTATGATTTTCAGTGATGAGGAAACCACTCTTTCTGTGGAAATTTATTCTACTTTTGCGCAACTTTAATTTTTATGAAGATTTTCCTTACATGGAGCCTAAATCTACTTCGGTGCAACATTCTCCCATTGCTACAAACCTAATTTCTTCACCACACAACATCCCTTTGAATGCTTAAAGATAACTATCCTATCTCTCCTTAAGTATTTCTTCTCCAGATCAAACATCACCAGTTACTTCAACCACTTTTGATACAACATAGTCACCAGTCTCATTTTTCTGGCCATACTCTTTCAGAGTGTTCACTAGTTTTTCCAATGTGTTTTCTAAAAGAAAATGGACACTGTAGTCTAAATACAGTCTCAGGAATGAACACTCTTCTAGAGTAGTCTTCCCAGAGCAAAATACAATAGATAATATGTAACTCTTTAAAGTAGCCTAAAATCCTGTTAGCTTTTTCAATCTGCCATCCTGTACCTGTCTCCAATTGTCCTGATCTATATCTGAACACTGGACCCAGATGGTTGTGGAGGAGGAAATGAAGTTGGTGACTTTGCATAGTCCTCATAAACTCAAAGTCAATTGCAAGTCATGTCATCATCTCCCTGATGTCCTGGTCTTCTTTGAGAATGAAGGACAAAACCACACAACCACAATCATACAACCTAAAGATCTGATTCAAAGCTAGTGAAGAATTTATAAAAGATGAAGTTTAACAGAGATAAATGTAAATAAAGTCTTACAAATGGATTTAGAAATTCAACTGCATGAATCCAGGATGTGGGAGGTTTGTGAAGATAACAGTTTACATGAAAAAAAATATTTAAAATTCTCTCCATCTTTCAGTACTATGAGTTCTTATGTGGCTAGAGTACCAATTCCTTTCTTTACTTCCTCCACCTTTCAAAATTACTATGAAAGTGAGTTAAAAGAGGGAAGAGAGAAAGAGAAGAAAAAAGGAGTGAAGAGAGAAGAAGAAGAGGAAGAGGGGAAAAGAGAGGAGAGGATAAGACAGGACAAGACAGCAGAGAGTTTTGCAATCTGTTGCCCAACTTATCACTTATTTCCTTCTCCTTCATATTTGATCTATTATATACTCTCAAGCACAATATTGTTTCTATTATCTTCTCCATTGATCCTCATCTAAGTCCTAGGTGTTAAGCAAAAATGGGTAGCTATTATCCTATACACCAGTAAAAATGGAAGTGAACACCTATCACAAAATAATTCTAAGTTACAAGGTTAATGTATTACAAAAGCAATTGCAAATCTAAACAGTTTTATTTGTTAGTCCATTTCACTAATATTTACTGACTGTTTATATAATGTGGAAAGGCACAGAGATGAATTCACATGGGAGGAAGAGCAAGAAAGTCAATTCGTTTGAATGGTAGAGTGTAAGAAGTGAAGTAACAGATAATACTCTAGGAAAGATAAGATGAAGCCACATTGTAAAGGACTTTAGAAGACAAAGTGAAGCTTTGATTTGATCCTAGAGTCAATGGAAAGGACTATGGAGTTTGCAGAAGTACATACCTGCAATTGAGAAAAACAATCTTGTTAGCTGTGTTTGATAGATTGGAAAGGGAAGAGATTTGAGTTGGGAGAAATCAATGAAGTAGTCTAGGAGACAGTAAAAACATGAACTATGGTGGAGTAAGGAAACGGGGATAGATATAAAAGCTTTGGATATAGAAATAACAAAATATAGCAAATGATTGTATATGTAAGGTGAAGGAGAGTGAAGATTCAAGGATGATACTGAAGTGATAAAGAATAATCATACACTCAACAGAAATAAGGAAGTATTGAAGTGAGGGTAAATTTTGGAGAAAAGATATTGATTTCATATTTAGATATGTTGAATGTGGACACCTATCAATTAGCTAGTTTAAAATAGGAAATAGGAATGTGAAGTTCTATTCCTGAAGTTCAGGAGAAAGACTAGGGCTGGGGATAGATTTGAGAGTAATCTATCTGCATAGAAGTGATCATTAAACTCAAGAGAGCTGATGAGGTTACAAAAGGGAAAGAACGTAGAGTAGGGATAGAAGAGGACCCAAGACAGAGTCTTGTGGTGTACTCATAGACAGGTTAAGGGCAATAGATAATAAACAAGTGAAGTTGACTGTGGAAAAAGTGGTCAGACAGGTAGAAGGAAAAGTCAAAGGAAAGAGAATACATAGGAGAAAAGGGTAATCAACAGTGTTATATACTTCAAAGGGGTCAAGAATGATGCAGATTGAGAAGAGGCCACCAGATCTGACAATTAAGAAGGAACTGGTACTTTTGGAAGAAGTTTCTTGAATGACGAGATCAGAGGATTAATTACAAAAGGTTGAAAAGTAAGTGGGAGAAGAGGAAGAAGAAAGAATGGTAAGTAGATAGTTCTTCCCCAAGATTTTGATTTTGAAATGGAAGAGAGTATAACATGATTCCTTGATGAATTGGTAGTATCTACTGTGGTTTTGAAAAGTTTTTTTTTTTTGTTTGTTTTAAGAATGAAGGAAACATGAGCATGAGTGAGGGCAATAAGAATTGAACCAACACATAAGGAGAGATTGTACGTTAGAGGGGAGGTGGTGATTGTGGATTAGCAATATTGTTGTTCATCCTTTGTTCCTGAAGAAGACCAATGACATCAGGAAAGTATGTCTTGCCTTGCAAGTGAATTGGATTTAAGTGAGACAGGGCTGTGCAGTCGTCAGCCTCACTCTATCCTCTAGTCATCTGAGTTCAGTGGCAAGACATGAATCAAGAAAACTGGTAATGCCCAGGGATGCAATGGGACACCTTGATGTTTTTAAGTTAAGGTCTTTCCCAGGTCTCAGTTTGTCTGAGGCAACACCCATTCAGTGTTTAAAGGATAGGTAAGAATTGGGGCAAAAGATGACCTAGTTTGCCTTCTCAAAAGAATCAATCTGGAAAGGGGAGACTCCCAGGGTTTCTGTCTAGAACAGTGACAATTGCTATTTACATTCACTCTGAGCCAACAAAACCCAAATAATGAGCAAGAAGGACTTGGGCTGGGATCCATTATTGGTCAACCAGTGAAATCCAGAGTGATTTGGATTTAAAAGCATAACCAAACAGCTCCATTTGAATCCCAATGGGCTTTATCTACAAGTGGTTTTCTAGAGCTATATTTCAAGAAATTAGAAATGAAAACTACAAGAGAGAAAAGAGTTAATTGCCCCAGTTTTTTGTTGAAAAAAAATGATAGAATAAATAAGTAGGGAAGAAAAAAATATATAGCCCCCAAACATCAAGATCCCATGCAAAGTATAAGTGATCAAAATTTATTTTGCTTTGGACAAAACAATCACATGTAAGGGTATGACTTCCCATATGGATAGAGGGAGAAGAGAAGGAGGAAGAAGAAGGAGGAAGGAAGGAAGGAAGGAAGGAAGGAAGAGGTACATAGTAGAAGATCTTGGAGGGTACGGGAGCAAAGGTACAAGTAAAGGGGCTAGTCTCTCAAGGAGGAAGGTGACTTCTTTATCTGTACTCCCTCTATACTATAACTCTTGGTCTTATTATATTCCATGGATTCAATTAGCATCTGTAATTAATTGTTCTCAGATCTACTCTACCTCCTGACATATATATATAAAATCCTGACATATACAGAGGGTATAACAACTGTCTTTGTTTCTTAGACACCTCAAAATGGATGCCTTGTAGACATCTTAAACTCAGCGTATCCAAAACTGAACTCGTTATCTTTTGCACCCAGTCCTTCCCTCTTTTTAAGTTCCACAGTACTGTCAAGTGTTCTACTCTCTGCCCACTTACCCAAACTCTTAACCTAGGTGTCATGCTGAACTCCAGATTGTCTCTAACCACCACCACCACCATCCCTCCCCCTAGTCTTTGTCCAGTCCAACACCTCTCTTCTATGTCACCTTCTCTCCACTGACACTGCCGATATCCCATTATAAAGCCTCATCAAATAATCAAAGAGCTAGACTATTGCTTTTTGACTTGCCTCCCTTCCTTAAGTTATTTATCTTTGCAGCACATCTTCCCCTCAACTGCAAAAATGATCTTTCTAAAGTGCAGGTCTGACCAGGACACCTCCCTCCTTTTACAATAAACTCCAATAGCTCCCTATCCCCTCCATGATGGCACATAAAACCCTCTATTTGGCATTCAAAGACCTTTATCTAGACCTAGTTCCTCCAATTTTTCCAGTTTTCTTATATCTTGTATCTTACTCACCTCATGTGTTATGCAATGTAGGAACAGTTTCCTTTCTGTTCCTTGCATATGACTTGGAGAATTTTTATTGACTAATCCCCAAGCGTAAATTCTATCTTTCATTATCTCCATCTCCTGACTTCACTAATTTTCTTCAAGACCTAGATAAAATTCCTCCTTCTACAAGAAGCCATTCCCAATCCCCCCTAGTGCTAGTATGTTAAGTGAATGGTCTCTCTTTTCTTTTTCTTTTTTAATTTTATTTGTTTTCAGTGTTCTACATTCACTTGCATATATCTTAGATTATTCTCCCCCCTCTACCTCCTGCCCCTCATCTCCTCACTCCCTCCCTGAGACAGCATACAATTTTACATAGTCTCTACACATATATTCCTACTAAATACATTTTCACCTTAGTCATGTTGCATAGAAGAATGAAAGTGAATGGGAGAAATCAAAAAACAAACCAAAACATAATACAAAAGAAAATGATCTGTTTCATTCTGCGATCAAATTCCATAGTTCTTTCTCTGGATGTGGAAGGTATTTTGCCTTATGATGTTCTCTCTTTTCTTAAGAAAATATGATACAAAGTCCGAGAAGATAGGGATAATGTGAGAATACTGAAGAATGAAGAGAAAGCTTGGAATAACCTCTGAGAAAAGTGGGATTGAGAACCAAATAGGGAGAAATAAAAGAATGTTTGTTATGAGGTCGTAATTAAGATTGGGTAACCAAAATATGACATATTTGCTAAGAGAAATGTAGGAAAAAGAAAAATTTCCCCACAACTATATGTTTTTTGTCAAAAGAATTGACAGTATATTGCTTTCCTACAGTTAAGTCAAATATTTCTAGGTACAGTTAGGACAAGACTGATCCTGAAAAATAGATATTTATTGTTTTATTTCCCACTCCAAAACCCACATCATACCTTGATCTAGAGACTCAGACCATCCTATGAAAGCAGAAGTTTAGGTGCTGCCTCTCCTTCAACCAAATTAGTTTCATTAACCCAGTATAACACTGTGCTAGCTTCTAGTATGTGGTAGAAAGTCATATTGTCAGCTTCTTCCTTCAAAATACTTAGACTGTAGAGATTATTCTGGAGAACTGGATGGATTGCAGGTAACCCAAGACATCATTAGATGTATTCTTATCCAACTTAATTCTTTACGTCCCTTATTTCATCTATTAAATGAAGAGGTTGGACTAATCTTGAAGGTCACACTAAGCACTAAACCCAATATCCCTCACTCCAGTGTGAGAAAAGGTGCAAAAGGATGTAAATATACTTTCCTTGACCTTTTCTAGATCAGACTGTACTTGTAGAGGAGTTGTATCCACTGAGCAACCTGGATTTGTAAGATCATAATACAATATAGTACCTGGATCTCCTCCCCAAACCCTATCTGTAATAGCAGACTGAGTCTCCAGAAGGAGACTATTATTTCATCTTTCTTAGTTTTAGGGGTCCTTCAGGGTGTCTTAATAATGATATATCTCACAAGCCCCTTCAGTATGCTTCCATCTATTGATTATCAATTGATGTTAATTAACCCAACAGATTTAATTTGTTTTCAGAAACAGGTATTTAATAAGATGGAAAAATAAGAACAATTGTTACACAACAAATCTTTGACATAATTTTCCTCTAGTACATAAAGAATTAGGGAAAATTGTGGTAGTTGTCCTTTGTCTCAAAGAGGACCAAAATGACATCGTCATGATAAAGTGAAGTTTCAGTGAGTCCAACTGTGGCTGATCAGACCAATACGAGCTTGGAATGCTCTACCACAGGTTGGGCACAGATAGTCTGTGTGAACATTTCAGGTAGATACTCCAAATCTGCGCATCCTATGTTTACTTTATGCTGCTTCAATTCTGCTTTGCTCATAGAGCACAGCACCTTTTCTGATGTGGGCATGCTGTGCTGAGCTGTCCTGTGCCAGTGTCTCCCATGTTGCACAGTCAAATCCAAAGTTCTTGAGAGAGACCTTGAGTGTCCTTGTATTGCTTCTTCTGACTACCATATGATTTCCTGCCTCATGGGAGTTCTCCATAAAATAGTCTTTTTGGCAAGCATACATTTTATATTGGAATAACATGGCCAGCCCATCAGAATTGAACTCGAAGCATAGTTTGAATGCTCAGCAGTTCAGCTTGAGCAAGGTGATACCTTATCCTGCCAGGTGATCCTTAGAATATTCCTAAGACAGTTCAAGTGGAAGCGATTCAGTTTCCTGGCATGGTGCTGGTAAACTGACCATGTTTCACAGGCATACGGCAATGAGGTCAACACAGTGGCTCTGTGGACCTTCAGTTTGATAGCCAGTCTAATACTTCTTCTCTCCCAAACTTTTCCTCAGAGCCTCCCAAACACTAAGTTAGCTCTGGCAATGCGTGCACCAACCTCATTGTCAATATGTACATCCCTAGAAAGTACACTACTAAGGTAAGTGAACTTATCCACAGCATTCAAAATTTCTCCGTTTGTTGTAACCACATATGGATGGTGTGGTAGTGGCTGATGGAGCACCTGTGTTTTCTTGGTGTTAATTATTAGGCCAAAATTAGCACAGGCAGCAGAGAATTGATCCATACTTTCTTGCATCTCAGCTTCAGAGGTTGCGTTAAGTGTTCAATCATCTGCAAACAGAAAATCATGCACCAATACTCCCTCCACTTTGATCTTGGCTTGTAACCTTTTCAAATTGAAGAACTTACCATTAGTATGGTAGCTGACCTTGATGCCACGTTCATCTTCATTGATAGCATTTGACAACATGGCTGAAACATCATGCTAAAAAGCATCAAGCACATAGCCTTGCTTCACTGCATTGGTGACTGAGAAGGCAAGCTTGAAGCACATGTAGCAAAAGGGGCAATTCACAGCTCCTGAATATACTTTTTGTAATCTTAAAGATGTTTACTGTAGCTGGGGTATGACTGTGGAATACTGAAGCTAGTATAAATGAGTACTTTAACTTCCATGTCCATTCATAGAATGAATACAATACTTACAGAAGAATCATAAACTTAACTTACCAAACAACTTCAGAACATCAATATCAAACAATCGATACTACAGGCTGCAGGAATAAAGATATTCATACACCAAAGAAAATCAGTCTGTATCTCTCAACAGTAATTTTTAAGACTCAAGGGAAAAATTAAAATGATATTATGAAAATTGAAATATATTGATATGCATATTCTGCAAAACTGAACATATCAGCAAAAATGCTTTTTATTCAACAGAAAAGAGTTTGCATTATTCCTTAAAATGCACACACACACACACACACACACACACACACACATACACACACGGTAGATATTTAACTGAAGAGTCAGCAAACAAAAAATTTGCAAAGTTAAATGGGTATAGTTAGCATCAAATATTTTCGTCCTTATAAAGTTGGACATGATCTTATTCGACTTGGGTTTGGGAAGAAAGGTTTTGAGTTTTTGAGTGTCTCAATCTGATGAAGTGATTTTGGAAGAGTAAGGAAAGAGGATGGTGGATGGGACTCAAAGAAAGGAATTGGAGTCAGGACCCACCAAAGCAGACAAAATCGCTCTGTGGACCTAGTGGTATATTCTTGATGAGAAGAATTTAATAGAAGCCTTAGAAGGTTAATAGAAAGTTAATTTAATAGAAGCCAATTGAAGGTTATTTTTGGAGACCTTATCTGAGAAGCGGTCATGTTTTTCAAGACTGATAACCACTTATGTGAAGAAGAATCTGAATTCCTCAGAATATTCAGAGAAGCTGATAGGTAAATGGGGTGACATACAGCACAGAATGAGAAGCAATGAATAGAAGCTTCAGTGGAGTAAATTTGGATTTGATATAAGTAAAAAAATTCTAAAATATATCTGCAAGAGTGGAATGAAATGCCTTGGAAGATAGTGACCTCCACATCAATGGAAACCTTCAAACAAAAACTCGAGGTCCATTTGTCAGGTATAAAGTAGAGAGAAATCTTTTTTTGAGGCAAAGGTAATTCTTACATCCACATGAGCCCTGTTCACCTCTAAAATTCTATGATTCTCTGAGTCTGAAATTGACATTTCTTTCAATCATCATGTCCATAAGCATTTATTAAGTGCTCATGAAATATCAGGCACTCTGTTAAGCACCAGAGATAGAAAGTAAGAGGAAAAATTACCAGTCCCATTCCTCAAGGAGCTCATAATATAATGGGAGAAGACAACATGTGAACAAGTATAGCCAGCAAATACACAGGATAAATTAGAGCTTATCTCAGATGGATGATACTTATTGTTCACTCATTCTGGACTCTTCTTGACCCTCTGGACCATAATGTCTATAGGGTTTTCTTGTCAAAGATACTGGAATGGTTTACTATTTCATTCTCCAGTGGATTAAGGCAAACAAAGGTTAAGTAACTTGCCCAGTGTGTAATGTAAGATTTAAACTCAGATCTTCCTAACTCCAGGACCAGCTCTCTATTGATTGAATCATCCAGTTGTTTCAGGATGGCACATAGTAAAGAACTTTCACAAGATTTGTAAAGGTCAGAAGATTTTCTGAAACCCGTCTAGAAATTTTAGTGTACTGTGAGCTCAAAACGATTCAGTAGTGAGATAGCAGCCCAAAAAGCCAATGTAAACTTCAACTACATTGAGAGATAAAGCTTCCAAGAACAAGGAAGTGATAGCTCTATTGTACACTGCCCTGGTTGGACTATATTGTGCTTACTTCTGGGCATCACAGCTTAAGAAAGATCAGAAGAACAGATCAGAAGATCTGAAGAAATTTATACAATTTATACAACAACAACACTGTAGAAATGAAGTTTTAAAAGATTTAAACATTCTGAGCAATTCATTGACCATTCATGATTCCGGAGTACTAATGACATCACTCACTTCCTGCCCAAGTGGTGATGGACTGACTCAGTATGCAACAAGAGACGTACATTTTTGGACAAGATCAATGTGAGATATTTTCTTTTGTTTGACTGCCAATTTGTTACAAGTGTGTTATATGTGCAATAGGAAGGAGAGAAATAAATGCTTGCTATTAAAAAAATTAAGACTATTATGATAAGCAGGAGAGTATGTCAATGAGGGCAATCATGGTGGTGAACGACCTGCATCTTTATCAATTAAGGAGAGGTGGAAGGAACTAGGAATGTGTAGACTAAAAATCTAAATTTTGAGGCAGAAGTGGAAAGTACAGTATCTGTCTCCAAGTATTTGAAGCGTAATTGTGTGGAAGAGGGATTTATCTTATTCTGTTGGGCCCCAGTGGTTAGATATAGGAACAATGGGTGAAAAAGGCAAGGGCAAATTTAGGTCTGATTTCAAGAAGATTTTCTAATAATTAGAACCTTCCAAAATAGAATGCACTAGCTAAAAAGGCAGTGCAGTCCTCAGTAGGGGAGATCATTGGTCTTCATGATCACTTGCTTGGCTATGGTATGCTAAAAACTCCGTTTTAGGTATGATTTGTTCTAAATGGACGCCAGGCCTCCTTTAAATCCAAACTCCTGAATTCTGTGAAATAGTTCTGCCTCTCAAAGAGCTTACACTACCTTGGAAAAGATGTGCCTACACACATAAATAAATATGAAAATAAACAATGTCAAGCAATTCCCAAAATGGGAAAACACTATTTAAGATTTAAAAAGGCTTTACACAGGGTTACCGCATGATCTCAATTTTTTCAGTAAGCTAAGGATTTTGAGGGCAACTAGGTGGCACAGTGGATAGAGTACCAGGCCTGGAATCAGGAAGACATCTTCATGACTTCAAATCTGGTTTCAGATACTTACTAACTGTGTGACCCTGGGCAAGTCACTTAACCTTCTTTGCCTCAGTTTTCCAATCTGAAAATGAACTGGAGAAAGAAATTGAGAAACTACTTCAGTATATTTGCCAAGAAAATCCAAATGGGATCAGAAACTGTTGGACACAGCTGAATAATAATGTAAACTAAGGGACTCTAAATAGCTGAGATCAGAAACAAGGGAATTCCAGGCATGTGTAGAAGGGGGAAGGGGACAGGTACTTGTGCAAAGACAAGGGGATAGAAGATGGAATTTTATTTATGGGATAGAATTAGCAGACCTTTTGGGTTTTTTTTACTAGAACCCACAGTATATGAAAGAAAACAGATGGAATTAATTAGAGCAGATATATTATGAATGGAGAGGGGATGAGTGAGAAATGCAATGGATGTTCAATCAAAGATGTGTGACAATCAACTGGATAAAGGATTTAAGGAAGAGAAAAGAGTCAAAGATGGTTCCAAGATCCTGAACCTGGGTGCCTGAAAGGATGGTAGAGCACTCAAACTCAATGGAGAAGTTTGGAGAAGGAATGAATTTAAGCAAAAATATGAGATCTGGTTTTGATTTGTCAAGTTTAAGGTAGCTACTTATTTGTAGATGTCACACAGGCAGTTGGTAATATGGACCTTGAATTTAGGAGAAAGATTCATTCTAGATATGTCAAACAATTCTAGAATGGTCAAATAAATGTGGTATGTTAGCGTACTGTAATGTTATTTCAGCACTCCCAAGACCATCAGTCCTGCTTCTGATTTGGTCTCCATAACCATATAACAGCAAGCACCCTGGCATACCCAGGATGACCTGCTAACAAAGGTTCTTAGATCTGCTTTTCTTAAAAGAAAGAAACTTTTAAGGGGTCAACCATCTTACTTTAATCAAACACAAATATCATTCACTTAGTTCAGGAGAAGAGTCAGCACCTTGAATGTCAGAGAAAATACAAACAGGAATTACAAGCAGAAATCGCAGAGAAAATAGCATAAAGACCAACACACAAGGCTTCTGTCTGACCATAAGTAATACATACATCACAAATCAAGAGACAAATCCAACTGTCTGACCGTTACATACATACATACATAGTTACCAGCTGGGTTGTCAAAGTCCTTAACTACTACTCAGAGTTTCATTTAGTCAAATCACAGGAAACTTCTTCCAATGAGTGAGCCCCAAAGCAAAATGCTAACCTCAGGATATATAGAGAGCCAGAAGGCATCATAATCCATGTACTTCAGTGCCTAATTATCAAAAGGTGTGAAAGCCTTCAAGCAAGAAAACTTCCCCTAAACAAACTTCCCTTAATGGACAGGTCAGGGAATGGTCAGGGAAGATCTTCAACTCCCATTAACACTACAAGTCTTTGTTAGGGACAGCAAATATTATAGAAAAGGGATCTACTTTTTGCCACCAATACCAACTACCAACCAAGTACCCTTGATAGGCAGGTAAGCCAAATAACCCCAGGAATAGCAGTGCTTCTTTTAGTCCACAAGTTCTGATGCCAATGTGTCACCTCCATCCATCATCCAGAGAAGCAAAGCCTTTGCAGAGAGTCTCTACCACCACCAATTACTGAACACCTGCTGCAAGCATGGGGGCAGGCAAACTAGCAGAAGAAGCAAGGCATCCTGAGGGAGAGAAAGGAGGCAGTATTTACCAGGTAGATTAAATCATCATAACCCTCACTACCATCACCTCAACCACTAGGTTACCATGTTGTCTCCTCTAATAGACTGTGAGCTCCTTGAGGTCAAAGACTGTGTTTTGTCTCTTTTTGTATTCCAAGTGCTTAGCACAGGGCCTGACACATAGTAGGAACATAATCAATGTTTATTAATTAATTGGTTGTAGCAAACTTTCAAGGCATAATTTCTCTCTATCAATCCAAATCATCAATTTATGGTCTTTAAGAGTTATTGAGTTCCACACATTCACACAGTCTCTGTGCTGCACTCTAGTCATCTGAGAGAGTCTTAGCTCCTGCTATTCTGGAGCAATCAGAACAATCCCAGCTAATTCTCCAGCCACAGCTCTTAGTGTGAGTTCTCAGCCACATGAATAAGTGACTAACAAACTAGACATACTTCTATATAAAGAAATTTAACAACTAACACTGATGGAAAAGATTCAGGAAAAATTACTTGTATTTCAATGACATTAAATAGACCTCTTAGTGTTGTGTTACGAGTCAAAGGTTTGCTTACAGTTAGAAGCTGGAATAGGTGGCACAAAGGATAGAGGACCAGACATGGAAAATCTGAGTTTAAATCTGACCTCAGATACTAAGTGGCTGTGTGACTCTGGGCAAATCACTTCAGCTCTGTTTGCCTCAGTGACTCAATTGTAAAATGGGAACACACTGGAGAAGAAAATGGCAAACCATTTCAATATGCTTGCCAAGATAACCTCATGGACAAATTGGGGTCATGTAGGGTTAGACAACGAAAAGAAGTTGGAATGCAGAAGTTCAACCTTCCTCCCTCTTAGCATCCCTGTATCTTTCTAATCACATCCTACTTTGCAGGCTTTCTTCACACAGCTATCTCTCTCAAAAATATAGGAATATATTCACATTGTCCCTAAGTCCCTCACCTTGAAAATGAGTTTCTGGATTTCATGAAGAAATACCACTCCCCTTAATTTTATTAAGTAATTTGATTCCTTTTGGTAATGACATATTAATAGAGGAACATATTGATAGAGGATAAAATGAAACCTAGACTATATACAGTACTCAAGAAAATCATATATAATAGTTTCCTTTGAATACCTCCATTAAAACAAATAGCTACTACAGTTTCCTCTGCTTCCATAGGCTAATGAAAATATCTTGAATTAACAGAAATTGACAGACAAGGAAATTTTCATGTTGGCAACTTTTAAAATTACTAGCAATTTTCAATGCATTGTAAATATCAAGAAATTAAAAAACAACATAAAATTCCCTTATCCTCTTATGAAATTAGCTTTCTTCCTGAGATGAAAATAAAAATTAGGTTACTCTGAGAGGCAGTTTTGCTCTTCTTTTTCAAAATGTTTTCTGGAAGCAAAAATGTCTTTTGATTCTGGACTATTTCTCTCAAGTTTTCTGAAATTCTGGTGTTCAATAGGTTTTCCTGAGAGTTGGTGAAGAAGCACAGTGCCACCCTAGATTAGTATAGTTGATACTCCAGCTGGAGTCCAAACTCTACCACTAACAGCTCAGGATCCTTAGAAATTACAATGTCCCCCAGGCCACCAGTTTTGCTTCCATCTTGACCCCATAAACATCATGGAGGGAAGCAAACTCCATGTGAAAAAAACTATCATGTGACACCCTGAAGATCAACTGCTAAACAACTCCCAGTGATGGGTAGGTAATCTCAACAGCCCTTAAAAAATCAATGCATCCCAGACCAACAATGCCACTATCAGTCTGGTCCTAACTGTCATCACCAAGGGGTGCAACCCTTGTCAACTGCCTCTGCAATGCTATAGCCAGCACCTTCTCATTAATCACAACCACTGAAGACCCAGAAAATTTTGTTGCCACCAAAGTCCTTAGTACTGTCAAATGGTTTAACATTAGAAATACATATGATTTTATTAGTGTAAATAAACTTAAATAAGATGCATTACCTCCTATATGTGTAACCTCCCTCAGCAACCTTGACAATAGGGGTTTTCTTCCTTTTCTAATTGTATCCCTAAGACTTAGCAAAGTACTTTGCACACAATAGGCTATAAATAAATACTACTTTTTATTCATTTAATCATATTGCAGTAATATGAAAACTACAAAAATATTAAAAGGCATAATTATTAATGATCATAGATGTAGACATAAAAAAGACTTCAGTGGTTATTTTGTTCAGCATCTTTATTTTACATATTAGTCAACCACTAGACATGAAGCTCACAGTCTAATGGGGGAGACAACACGCAAATGATTATGTACAAACAAGATATAGATGAGAGAAACTGGGAATAACTTCAGAGGAAAAGCATTAAGATTAAAGAGAATTGGGAAAGACTTCTCGCAAAAGATATTGTGAGACTTTAAGATATTGTAAGTGAGACTTTAAGAAACACAAGGAAACCAGGAAACAAAGATAAGGAGTGATATCATTCCAGGCATGGTGGACAACCATTAAAAATATTCATAGTTGGAAGATGGAGTGCCTAGTGTAAGGAACAGCAAAAAACCAATGCCTTTTAATCACAGAGCACATGAAGGGGAGTAAAGTATAAGGAATCTGGAAAGGTAAAGAGGGGGCAGGTTACAAAGAGCATTAAAAGTCAAATAGAGTATTTTATATTTGATCCTAGTGAGAAAACTGAAGCCCAGGGAAGATAAGTGATTTGTCACATAATGGGTGTCAGTGGAAAGATTTAAACCCGGGTACTTTGATTCTAGGAATGATATTCTTCGTATTATAAAATGTCAAACATTCCTGATAAGGATACACTTAATGTTTCATGCTTCTATACCTCACCAAACATGGTGGAGACCCTGAATTCTCCACTATCATTCCAGTGGAGTAAAACCCAAGGATTAAAATTGGAGAACTACAAAGTGACAACAACCTTCACCATTAAAGTCAGTAAAGCTTTATCACCTGGATTTTCACATCCCAGTATTGAATGTGCTTATAGAGATGGCAGGAATGGCTCTGAAGAGAACTTCGATTAGAAGAGCAGTTAACACTAGGCTCAGGGTACACAGAGGTGGTATGTTATGAAGATAGCACAATTGTGAGGACATTGAGATATTAATTCTCCAAGTATTTGAAGGAGAGAAAGATGCTAAAGTCAGAGGGAAAAATCTGAGATTATATTCATCTGACCCTTAAAAGACTACTTAGAGAACAATTATTACATATATTTGTGTGCATATACATGTATGTTTATATATACACAAATATATATGTATATACACATATATGTAAAATTCCTAGTTTCTCTCCTATACATTTTATGAGAATAATCTACACATGTATCAGAGAAATCTTTGTAGAAGGTATTAGACAGGAGCAGTAGACTTTCATGAGATATGGTCCACAGTAGACTACATTTTTACCATCACACAATTCATTGAAATGTAGAAAATAAGATTTCCACTGAGTATATCATTTATTGAATATGCAAAAAAAAATTACAAGATCAAAATGCTACCTTAAAGGCTATCTTTCAAGGAATCTGTTATACATGTACCAAATTATGTAAAAGTCCTTGAAAGATCTAATAATAAATAGCTTTATTTGATAACCTAGTGATCACAAATAACAAGCAAAGAATAAATCAGAAAGATGTATGCTTTCTAGTAATGTTTGAAAATATAATGAAGGAAATACATAGTACAAAAAATAGAAGCATAGATTTAAACTTAATTGGAAACTAAACAATCTAATTTTGTTCAATTATAAACCAGTAAATCTAAGTGAAATGGATTAATAGTTACAAAAATATGTTGCCCAGATTAACAGAAAAGGAAATAGAATACTTAAATCACCCTGCCTTAGAAAAATAAATCAAACAAATCATAAATGAGCTCCCTAAAAGAAATTCCCAGGACTGGCTGAATTTACAGATGAATTCTACCAAACATTTAAAGACAATTAATCTCAATATTGTATAAATTATTTAGGAAAAAATGGAAAAGAATGAGTTCTACCAGTCTTCCTGTGACATAAATATGGTTTTTATATTTAAACAAAGAAGAACAAAACCAAAGAAAACAATAGACCAATTTTCCTAATGAATATTGACACAAAAATTTTAAATAAAATTCTATCAAGGGGAGTATAGTAATATATCACAAAGATCATATACTATGACCAGATGGAACATTCCCAGGAATTTGGGGTGGTACAGTATCAGGAAAACTATTAGCATAATTAACCTTATCCATAAAAACCAAAATTCATGTGATTATCTCAAGAGATGCAGAAAAGGCTTTTGAAAGAATATTACACTTACACCTATTAAAAACACTGGAAAGTATAGGAGAAATGGAGCCTTTCCTAAAATGTTAAGTAATATCTACCTAAAACCATGAGCAAGCATTTTCTGTAATGGGGACAAAGAATAAACCTTCCCAGTAAGATCTGGGATGAAGCAAGGATGCCTATTATCACTGTTGTTATTCAATATTGTATTAGAAATGCTAGCTATAGCAGTAAGACAAAAATAAATTGAAGGAATAAAAATAGACATTGAGGAAACAAAACTATCATTCTTTGCAGATGATATGATTCTATACTTGGAGAACCCTAGAGAATCAACAAAAAAACTGATTGAAACAAGTAATAAATTTAGCAAAGTTGTGGGATGTAAAATAAACCCACACAAATCATCAGCATTTCTATATACTACTGACAAAACACAGCAGGAAGGGATAGAAAGAGAAATTCCATTTAAAATATCAGACAAACTATAATTTATCTGTATAGTTCAAATGATATAAAATACTTGGGGGTCTACTTACCAAGAGAAACCTAAGGGTCATAGGAACACAATTACAAAATACTTTTTACATAATAAACACACTAAATAATTGGAGAAATATTAATTTCTCATGGGTAGGCTGAACCAGCATAATAAAATGATAGTTCTACTTAAATTAGTTTACTTGTTCACTGTAATCCCAAACTACCAAAAATATTTTATATACTAGAAAAAATAACAAAATGTATTTGGAATCAAGAATTAATGAAAAATGTGAAGGAAGATGGTCTAGCAGTACCATATTTCAATTTCTATTACAAAGTAATAATCCTCAAAAAAAGCCCAACAAATCCTGATTTGCTACTGCCTCAGAAATAGAGTGGTGAATCAGTGTAACAGATTAGGTACACAATACATAGTAGTAAATGATCAGAGCAATGTAGTGTTTGACAAAGCCCAAAGATCCAAGTTTTGAAAGCAAGATTTCACCATTTGACAAAAATTGCTGGAAAAACTAGAGAGCAGTTTGCCATAAAGTTGGCATAGACCCACATTCCATACAGTAAAATGGGTCAATTATTTGGTTATAAAGGGTGATATCATAAGTAAATTAGCAGAGCATGGAAAAAATTTGTGTGTCATATCTACAGGATAATAAAGATTAGGGAAGAGTTTATGACTTAAAAAAAGAGATAGAATCACAGGAAGCAAAAAGGATAATTTTAATGAAAATAAAAGGGGTTTGCCCAAACAAAACTAATGCAGCCAAGATTAGAGGAGGAGAAAACTAGGGAGAAAACATGTGACCAAGATTCTCTGATAAAGATCTCATTTCTCAAATATATAAGGAAACAAGCCAAATTTATAAAAAGAAGAAGAATCTCCTAATTGGTAAGTGGTCAAAGGATATGAACAGATAGTTTTCAGAAGAAGAAATCAAAGTTATCAATCAAATTTAAAATGTTGTAAATTACTACTGATTAAGGAAATGCAAATTAATCTGAGATACTACCTCACACCTTTCAGATTGGCTAACATGACAAAAAATTAAATGATAAGTGCTGAAGGGAATGTGGAAAAATTGGGAAACTAATGCACTGTGGATAGAGTTATTAACTGGTCCAATCATTCTGGAGAACAATTGGAACCATGACTAAAGAGCTATTAAACTGTACTTACCTTTTGACCCACCAATACCATTACTAAGTCTGCATGCCAAAAAAGATGAAGGAAAAAGGAAAAGAATCTACAGGGGAAAAAAATGGTAGCAGCTTTTTGTGGTGACAAAGAATTGGAAACTGAGGGTATGCCCATCAATCAAGGAATGACTGAACCATTTGTGGTATATGATTGTGATGAAATACTGTTGCACTATAAGAAATGATGAGTAGGATGGTTTCAGAAAAACCTTGAAACACCTATATGAATTAATGCAAACTGAAATGAGTACAACCAGGAGATCATTGTCCACAGTAATAGAAATATTATAACCAACAGTGAAAAACACCTACCTTGATCAATAAAATGATCCAAGACAATTCCAAAGGGCCCATGATTAAAAAAATATGCTATCCATCTGTCAAGAAAGAGCACTGATGAACTCAGTGCAGATTAAAATATATATGTATATGTGCATATATAGTTTATTATTAATTAATATACATATATATTACTTTCTGTATTTTTCTTGCTTTTTCTCCAGCACAGTTAATATGAAAATATGTTTTAAATGACTTTTAAATAAGTTTTAAACTTAAGGGATGGAGAGAATTTGGAATTCAAAATATTTTTAAATGAATGATAAAATAAGTTTTAAAAATGTAATTGGGTAATGTTCAACAAAATAAAAATACAATGAAACATCACACAAATTGACTACAACTGTAAAAACTAGCAACAATAATAGTTGATGTGCACTTAAAGAACAAATTATAAGTAGCTTAGATTTTAGGGACTGTGTATTATTTTATTTTCATTTTGTTATTTGCATTATTTTTATGGCTAGTAAGCCTATAATTTTTAAACTACAACAACCACCTCCCCAAAGAAAGGAATCATCAGAATTAAAGACAAAATTTGCCAACTTCAAAACCATCCTTACGTCTAGCCTTGATCCTCAGATTCTCCTGAGACAGATGCCTTCTCCTTCCCTTCTCTAGTGACCTCCTAATTACCCTAGCCTTTTTGTGAATTTAGACAACTTTGGTGGAGAAGGGTGATATAACCAGAAAGATGACATTCAGGAGAGATGCTTCTTAGTGACATGTCACAACTAGCCACACACAAAACATACACGGCATATACAAATGCATTTTTTACCTTGGGCCAGAGTGCACGAAAACTATCATTCCAGGCCTGAAGCAGACCTGCATAAATGCACTGAGGTGAGAGACAGCATTCTGAGTTCAAATAGTCTGGTTTGGCTGGAAATAAAGAATGTAAAAGGAATGTCCATGGAACAATGAGATTAGCCTGACTAAGAATGGAAAGCTTATGTTCAAAAGTAATGGGAAATAAAATTGGATAGGTTTAAAGATGAAAGACAATACTGCAGATGTTTTATTACTCTGGTTAAGGGATGGATGTGCAAAGCTGACTTTCATGCACATTTGTCAAACTTCCTCTCCTCAACTGACTTTCCAAATTCTCATTTGGATAAAACTCAAAGGCTTATTTTGCTAGGCATCCTTTTCCCTTGAATTTTTAAATTCAAATGTTCTATATGGTAAGGATAATTCACATTTTTCTGACTCATTTCTACATGAGCTATTAGTAACTAGTTGAAAGCAATTTATAATTTTAAAACGTAGATTATTTTCTTTTAAAAATATATTCTATTTTTATGAGATATAGTAGGTTTAAGTACTAAATCAAATGTTCTCTTTTTTCCTATAGCAAAGCTGTAGTCTTAAGTCTATATTAAAAGTAATTTATAAATGAGATCCCATCAGGGTATATCAATTGATACTGGGTAAAGCGCAGTGGATTAGGGTACAATTCTAAGTTTTGCAGTTTACTATCTGTGTGATCTTGGACAAATCATGTAATCTTTCTGGGTCTCAGTTTTCCCATCTGTAAAATGAAAATAATGGACTAGATAACTTCTCAGGATCCTTTTGCATTTATATTATGGAACAGTTCCAGTCTAGCAGATTAGGAATGTGGCTCACTTGACTATTCCCATTATATTATAATCCTATGAAAAAGGAATCATGAAATATCATGGCACCGTGCATAGAGTTCTAGACTCCAAGTCAGGAAGACCTTAGATCAACTATTACTTCAGACAACTCTCTGGAATTTAGTTTCCTCATGTATAAAATGTGAATTTTAAACTAAATTCCAAAGATCCTTCCAGCTCGGTATCAATGGTACCCCTAGGCTAGCAAACCAGGGAGGTCTCCCCAATTATCCCATTAAATTACAATCCTCTGAAAAGGAAAATAATGAAGCAGTAAAGCATAGTGGGTAGCGTTGGAGTTGAAATCAGGAAGACGAGTTCAAATCCCAGCTCCAAAACTTAGTTGTTGTATGACCCTAAATAAATCATTCAATCACTCTGGGCTCAGTTTCTTTATCTATAAAACAAATGGAATGGATGTAATGATCTCTGAGGTCTTTTGTAGCTCTAGATTTATGATCCTGTGAAACATCTTTTTGGTGTGAATAGCCACAGGACAGGGTTAGAAACATGGTGATATTTCTGCAAATCAGAAGTGAGAGTGAGCCAGATGCCCTGTCTGGTGAGGTTGTTTTTTTTTTTTTTTTCAGGCTAAGACTGGGTAGTGGAAAAATGTTAAAGAGAAATTTTCCATTCATCTAACATACTTCACTGCTCAGAAATACAAACCACCTGTAACCAGAGCCCCAAGGGATTAACAAAAGCAGTGCAGATTACCCATTAATGGTCCGGACCCCCTTCTGTTTGAAATACAGCCCTGGCTTTTTTCCCCTCTCTGAACATTTCATGATCTCCTACGCTAATTATTTGGAATTCGTTTGTAATAAATGCCGTATGTTCCCCTACCAAGGCATGCATGTTCAATAACATTGCCCTTTTTCTGTGGCGATGTGAGCACCACAATAGAATTCCAAATGAAGAAAAGATAAACTTTGGGTTGAGTTGTGTTTATTTTAGAAAAAGAGAGGAAATAAAAGTGTTTATTTGGCCTGGGCAGGATGGTCATTGCATTTTCATTGGTGCACCTCTTATTTTTTCCTTCAGTTCAGACAGGAAGTAAATTTAAAGGTTGTTCTTGGGACCATTTAAATTATCTTTGGAATTAGAGCTGGGCAAAAGTTTAAATGATTTATTAACAATAACCATTTCTGTTATTTACATAGTAAAAATATGTGTATTTGATCCAGTAGTTCAATGAAACTATGGAGCTTGGACCTTTAGGCTATAGCATGATGCCAGTATTTGCATAAACCTACAAGATGAGGTTGTTTCTAAGGAATAACTGGACTCTGTTCACTAAATGATAGCTACCTATCAGTTTTATACATGGAAAGTGAAATGGTAAATTTCTGTTACTATAAAATGCTGAGGGCTATGTTTTAGTTCCCTTTTCCCCCAACATACAAATGCAAAGAGTTCTGGATCATGGGATTGGCGTTTTCCTCTCCCTCTACCTTCTCCACTTTCAGGCACAACTACTATGTCATCTGTCTTAACTATCTCTTGTAACTACACATTCTTCAATGACATTTCAAGACAACATTCTTAGCTATAACTATCTGCTAAAGGTTGCTCATTTAAAAAAATATGAAGGAAATGGATACAATTCGCCCCACTGTGCTGGTATCAATAATCAATCATAGGATCACAGATTTAGTACTGGAAGAATGCGGGGAGTTCATCTTACTCACTTCCTCATTTTGCAGGTGACGAAACTGAAATCTACAGAGGTTAAATGACTTGCCCAAGTTCACACACAGAAAGCAATTGTTAGAAAAGGAATTTATCTCAGGTCTTTAGACTTCAAAGATAGCCTTCTCTTTGTTGTCTTACACTTTCTCAATATCATAGGTGCTTTACTGGCCATCAAAATACTTGAATTCTAGCCTAATAACCCACTTATCATCCATATGATGATGGATGCATCTCTCAATTGTACTAAGCTTTAGTTTCCTCATCTTTAAACTTCTCACATACATATTTCAAACGAGTTGTGATTTTAGTCACTAGTATCATTCTAGATGCAGATCACAAGCCTTCTGTGCCTTGGTTGATGGTGTGTCACACCCTGCTATAAACTGAAAAATTCAACACACAGTGGCTGATCTTGTGGTGATGAACTCCTCTGAACATAGCTTGACAGATCCTCAAACAATTGCCTGGCCATGTGGGATGTTTTTTCACTTTCTTTCATGCAATGATATCTCAGGGTAAGGTTAACGTGGAGGTTTTATCTGTAAACTGAGAAAAATAGTGTCTTTCCTATTCTTAGTGCTCTTTTTTGAAGGTCAAATGACATTCACATGAGGAAAGTTACATCATATAATAGATTAAGCACTGGACTTGAAGTCAATAAATCTGAATTCAAATTCTGTCTCAGCTTACTAGCTATATGACTCAGCAAGTTTTTTTTTTTCATTTCTCCCAGATTCTATTTCCACATATGCAAAATTCAGTTAACAGTATCTTATTCATAAAGTTATTGTGAGAGTCAAATAAGACAAACAATTCATACATACATGTGTGTATCTACATAAATACAGATAGCTCGATCCACATACATACATATACTATATATATATGTATATATATATATATATATATATATATATATATATATGTATTCCTACATAGTTATATGCACCCATAAGTGTATATATTAGCTGGGGTAGCTAGGTGCTATAGTGGATAGAATGCCAGGCCTGGGATCAGGAGAACTTG